>WKFP01015071.1:1544959-1569056 GCA_011057875.1 Pterocles orientalis
GTTTCATTATTTTATCGTGAATGCAAAATGAACTTCGTCACCTGTTCCTGGTTAAAATATTCAGGTTCAAACTTGTGATATTAGTGATTTTAGACCAATGCTTCTTCATTAGGTTTTTTTTTTTTTGATAACTACAACCACTGCTTTTTGACATTCCTAAAAAAAAAAAAGTGAAGTTTCAAGCAAAATAAATTTAAATTGTCCATTAATATAGATGTATAAGATTTTTTTTAATGTCAGTGGCCTCTGATGTTTTAATTGTCAGTAGTTAGCACTCACAAAGCATTTCATTAACTCCGAAATTAACAATAATATTTAAAATAAATTAGAAATGACAAAGTATCTCAAAATGGCCGTAGATTAATTACTTGGTAAGGAAAACTATGGGAATTTTTATATTCTGACACTTTAACTCCATATGCTCTCTCATATTTCAGCATAAAAACTAATACCCTTATTATAGTAGGGAACTGGGAGTTAATTTACTGAATTTGTGTATTTGGTATAAACCTGAAAAGAGAAGAAACATATTTATGCATTTGGTTTATTTTTACACACGCTATTAGTTATCTCTGAACATCGTGAAAAGTACCCAGTATTATAGTATGTAGTCATCTTGGCATTTGTGAAATAATTCTTAATGGAGTAAAAGCACAGAAATAAGCTTTTTTTTTTTTTTTTTTTTTTTTCTCTTTAAAACACAGTAAGTATTGTTTCCAGGTACGGTCTTTGTCAGGTTCTTTTTTACTTTGTGCTCCTTTTCATGCTTCTTAATAGTATAACAGTAAAATATTAAGCAGACTAGAACGTTAAAAGCCAGCTTCAGGAGTATAGTAGCTGCTTTATCTTACTGCAACATTACAGCAAGATGTGAGATTTAGGTCATACACAATTCTGTGACAGTAACCATTCCTATATTTATGTAGAAACTCAAAAATTTAGTGTAAAGCATTATCATCCATTTCCTTAGGCTCTAACAAAAAATACATTAATGAGTATTTTAATGTGGATTTTAACTAAAGCATTAATACCTTATTTAAATAACAATGATGTTTAGGAAATGGGGATTTGTATAAACATGTAATCTCTGAAGAAAACCTACTTCTGCCTCGAGTACTCATCTTTGATGAGAGTAGCTTGTACTTAGCTCTGGCTTGCGTGGCTGGATCCATTGGTGTCTGTTGGGCTTTGTACCCTTCACAGCACAACTCAGGTGAGGTCTCTGGGTTTGGTGTCTTCCTGCTGTGGAGCCTGCACTGAGGATTTGTTCCTGACTCAGTGAGGATCCCCTCACCCTCTTTTCTGACCCTCCTTTTGGAACATGTGAAGAAAATACAAATTCCAAAACTATGCAGTGACCTGAAAGCCCTTTTAATAACTAAGTCAAGCCAGCCTGAGTAATGAAGGGAGAGAGAGAAGGAACAATTCACATGCTTCAGCCAGTCAGAGTTTGTCCCAGAAATACAGCTTTCAAGTTGAAAAATAAAAAGTTTACTCTTGCCCAGCAAAGATTAAAATGTTAAGGGTGACTTATTACTTGAGTCAGAACATGAAAGATCCAGCTTTTAAAGCTGGCACTATGTTCAGAGTGCACAGCTGGAGAGACAGGATCAATTTATTTCAGAAACAAAATATATTTTCTGGTTCCTCTTGCCTGTGTGTCTTTAGGATATACGTACGCTGCCTTTCCTGCAGTGACTTCAGTAGTTTGCTTGTACCTGAGTGAACTCTAAGCTTTCTGTCTAGCCACAGCAACATATCATTTATTCATCTGAATAAATGATCATCTAAACCTTTTACAGAAGAGATTTGTGTGAGTTTGCTCTGGTCAGAAGTGGAAACTCTCACAAAGGAATGTTTTTCATTAGCTTGAATTAGCTTGGCTTTATTCAAATCCTCAATCCTGAGCCTTTTACGGCTTTTCCTCCCTGACTGATGTGCATTTTACCTTAAAAGCTTTCAGGACCGTAAAGGACACATGTTTATTTGAAATACTGGTGTTCCAAAGAAAAGGTTGTTTGGAATCTATTGCAGATGAACTTAGTTTGGTTGAAATGTTTTCCAATAGCAGCACACTTCTTATTGAGCCAGAAGATCTACAGGGTGACTGTACCTAAGGTCCCATTTTAATTTTTGATAGCTATAGAGCAAGCTGCTGTTTTCCAGTGAAATAAAATAGTCAAATAAAAACAAAGAAAAAAATAAAATAAAAAAAAAGAAAAACATAGGAAGAAAACAATGCACTATGCAAAATGGCAAACTTCTTGTTGCTGAGCAGGCATTGCAGCTGTGTGCAGCCTTGCCTTCTCGCCGGCTGCGGTTTCTTTCTATTAGGTTACATTATGATTACTTCAACTCAGACCATTGGGTTCTCAGGTCAGAAAATGTGTGTTATTTTTTTTTTAAAGTACAGAATGGACTTGGTTACCTAGTAGTATGGGAGAAATCTCTGTATTGATGGAGGTAAGGACAAGAGCTGCCCTTCGATTTCTGAATAAGGGCCAATGTTTGGACTGTTCCAAGCAGAACAGTTTGGAAACTGTTAAGAGTTAACGGAGAATTGAGAGACTTCTTAACAGATGCTTTGGTCCCAAGACAATACATGGTACTTCACTAAAAGGCATTTAAAAACTCTGCCCCAAGAAAGAGATCGTAGCACACCGCTGTAACTATCATGAGAGTCTGGGGTAAATGAGTGATGTTATAATGGATCTGAATTTAACCTGTCATCCTTGCTAATACATAAGTAGCATTTTCTAAAAATTCCCTTGTGTCATGACAATTCAGCTGTGACACAGTAGCTGTCATAGGCCCCCGAGCCTGTATGAATCAGGTATCATTAAAAAGGTGCTCGTTTGATGTTCTCTAGATAGACCTATATGATAATGGCAAAAATATATCACTGACCGCACCTATGAAAAGAAATTGCAAACCAATTATTGATCACAGTGCACACCTTTTAGAAACTTCCCAAAGGTGCAAAGCCCCTAGAATCTCAGGTAAATTGAGATATGGAATACATGCTCTGGAGGACATCAGAACAATCCAGAATCTGACCATATTTTGGCAATGCTGCACAACTTCCCTTTTAAAAAAAGAATTCTTCACAAGAATAATGTTTGCAGAAGTGGCTCTGCCGTCTGCACATATTTCCTGCCACTACTGACACCGAAAAGCCAGACGGATCTTCAGCAAATCAATTGAATCAATTGAATAATAAAAGATCCTGTAGAAATTCCTATCTGAAGCAGCCCTATTGTCATAAGAGGCGTGTAAGCAACTTGCAGTTGCCGGACGCTTCACTGTTAGTGCTTCATTTGAACATATTCAGATATTAAGAGGAGACGCAGAAGTATAAACATAAGTAAAAATTAAGTAGTCCACAGCTTAGAGCTAGTTGGGTGTTAACTTTCAGTGTTGTAGTTTGTCAACATTTAACTATTTTTTTTTCTGTTATTGTTTTTCATAGATTGGGTTCTACAATGCTGTAGCCATCCCATGTTACACCACTCTTGCACAGATCTTTCCTCCAACTGGGCCACTACTCCGAGCATGCAGGTGAGTAAATGTGCAAGTTTTTTGCATAGTGTGTAGCTTGATTAAAGAAGAAGCAAACATGCTTTGCAAGTTCATCTGGAAATAACAGACTTTCAAATTTAGAATTTGCATGCAGATAAATAGGGATACACATATCAACTTAATCTGTGCAGAAACCCAGAGGCAACTGGCTGGGAATATCCGATGCAAATCTACAGACAAAGCTGATTAAAATGTCTTTGACGCCAAAAGCATTTAGAAAGAAACAGGTTCAGTGCTTAAGTATCCCTGTCTAGGCTGGTTCAGTGCCATTTCCCCCTGTCCTTTTTACTTCAACGTGGTTCTCACAACTAAGATTGGCTAGAATTCTGGGTCAGTTAAAAAAGGTGGTTTTAGAGTGTGGTTTTATTTCATGTCGGAATATTTTTATGAAAAAGCAGGAAAAGAAAGATCACCAGACTATTCAGTAAATGGGAGCATAAAGGTAGTACCCCTGGGATATGGAAGAGGTGAATGTAACTTTGTCCTGTCAAGCAGTTGGGATGTAGCTTAAGATCTTCTGGAGGAGAGGCGCGGGTCCTTAACTAATTGGCTGCCTCTACCCTGGAATGATGATTTTGTAGGTAGTTCTGTCCAATAATTATATCCTGGACCTTAGCAATCTTTCCTGACAAAACTTCTGTTGAAACCAGTATGCTTCATGGAAATGTTCGAGTTTCAGGTTAATCAGTGTTCTCTAAAGAAAAATTGTTGGTTCATAAAATACCAGCAATCTTTAGTCACATCCAGGGAAAAGAGACCTGTTTTTCTATGCTCTTAACAGCACCTCTCTCATAATCTTTCTTTTTTCTCTTGTAGTCCTTAATTCTAGCTTGCATTGGATCTTTATCGTAGACAAATCTACCCCTGCTCTCACTTTCCTGATCTTGTGAACTGAATGACCTGTGTGGAGTAACAGTGGGGTGCCCTCTATATGCAGAACACTAAAATTTAATGTAGTGGTTAACAAAATAATTTCATTCATACCCAACCACTATTTCATATAGCTGTGAGAGGAATATGTAGGTCTGTACCAGTGGGACAGAGAGCTATCTTGCGAAAGTACATAGCTAGGAGCCATCGTGAATAGTCTGGTACCTCTAAGGTCACACTGCTGGGCATGGCTGTGCAACCCTTAGATGGACGTGGAGGGAATATTAAGTAGGATTAGAGACTGTACCTCTGTAGTTATTACATTAGTGGGGCTACAGCTGGAATCCTGTTTAGCTTCTGTGCTTTAAGAAGAGTAGATAAAAATACTGGCAAATAAGAGAAGATTAGGAAAGAGCTTAAAGAATGTTTTGAGATCTTAGGGGTGAGAGACTAAAAAATCTGACATAATGTATTTAGTTTATCCAAGGGAATGACTTTATCAAAATCTGTAACTGTCTCCATCGGATGTTTTCTGTTTAGACAAAGCTCATGGATTTAGCAGGTAAAGACTACTTGAACCCCGAAGGTTCAAACAAGGAATATGGTGAATGTCTTTTTTAGCATTTGGAATAATGTCAGGTATATTTTTTAAAAGAGGTAGAAGGAGTACAGGTCTGAGGCATGGTTACTGTAATGGAATTGCAAAGGGCTGTCTTTTCCAGGCAGTCAGGCTAGGTGATCCTTGTAGTAGTGTCTTTGGTCCTTGGAAGCGATGAAAGTAACGATATCTGGTAAATAATAGGCAGTAATTTGTTATGCTAAATTGAATAATGTGGAAGTTTTCATAAGTGCATATTTTAGTGGTTCCGTAAGTTACAATATAGCATTAAACTCTTGTCTAGTTTCAAAATGCCATGGGGTGTGTTACTATCAAAGTCCAGATCCTGTTTAGGAATTTGGAGTTACAATACAGAGTAGGAATGTGTACTCCTTGAGCCACGTTGATCTCATGTATACGTGTTGATAGTTTTATTATAGACAATTGAATAATGTGTACTCTGACAAATGAAGAAGAGTTGCTTTCAGTGTGAAATCAGAGAACATGAAGTAAAATACAGAACAACTTGTAATCCTTTCAGACTTTACAAGGTCGTGAGTCATCCAACTGCTTTACTGAGAGGTAGTCTGAGATTTTGGAAGTTTTCTAACTTCTTTCTCTATGTAATCCTTACTTGAAGGTGTGTTTCTTCCGCTGTATTGATGGCTGAAAGCTGAATGGTCGGTTATTCAATCCATGTAACTGGAACACAGATTGTGCTCTGTGTAACCATGTTTTCAGTTTTATACTGTTTACATGGACTAAACAGCATCAAGTATAACACCCACCACTAGAAATACAGTAATGCTTATCATGAGTGTTTCCAGGTACTTGTTTCTACTCAAGCTAACAAATATTGTCAAATGGCTTTATATATGTGAAAATTTGTATTTCTTATCTGTCAACATCTGGTTATACTTTTACTCCTCAAAAGCAGAATCTATATGCTTTTAACATGAAAATGTCTTGCAGAGTCTGTATTATTAATGAAGTAACCTCAGCACTGGAGGTCAGGAGAGTTCTGTTAATAGCACAATAAATGTGAGGTCTTAAAAATGGGTTTGTATTTACTCTAGAACCATTTGCATAAGCCTGCCAGTCCCTCTGATAAGAAGTTAGCATTTTTATTCCACTTCATTGGAACTGAGGCTTAGAGAGGCTAGGTTGGGTGCTTAAGACTGCACAGCATCTTTTTCAGGAGCCGGGTTCTGGGAAGACCCGTATCTTTTGATTTCTAGCCATGTGGATATCCAAATGAGGCTTATTTGCAAAAGTGGCTTGTACCACCTGATGGTCCATCTTTCAGTACCCCCCGCTGAGGAGATTTCAAGTGGAATTGTAGAGTATTGAGCACCAACATACATATGTGTTCTAGATGAACTGTTCTCCATGATTCTGAAGATCAAGCATGAACATCTCTTCAGGAGTGGGTTTCTCTGCAAAAGCAATCAGACCCGTGGCAGAGATTATATGAATTTTTCCTATTCTAGAAATCATGTTTGTTGTTTGGAATTCCAATTATAGTTATAATGCTGGTTACTTCTGAAAGCTACACTAGCAGAGTCTCCAGCCTGGGCACGGTTCTGTACAGACACAGCTCCCACCTTGCCCTTGTGAATTCCTTAATTTAGATTGCACCGATACCGAACTGGAGCATAGATGTGTGGATAGGGTTTAAGTTCTCTGTAAGACTAAAGAGTTTCCTGAAAATCCACACCCTGGCACAAAGTCTGCTGAGGAACAGTTTGACAGTTTTAGCTTAGCCTTGAGCTTACCCTCTGCTGTCTGTTTGAGGGGGTTGACGAGGGAGTGTTGGGAGTTCAGACTTGGAGATGCAGAGTAGGAAATCAAGAACACAGATTTAACTTCATCTCCCCAATTACTAAAATGTATGTTACTGCAGGGTTTAGGTTACGCCAGAGTGTTTCAATTAGTTGATTTTGCATTACACTTTTTTTTTTTTCCTTTATTTTTGCCTGGGAACTGTTCAGTGTGATGAGAGGAATACAGCCTCATTCCTCCTCGATATTGCCTCAGCTGCTGACTGAACCGATTTTGATACCACCCCTTCACCAGCAGTGCTTGTTCTTGGAACACAGTGTTTAAGTTGCTGCGTCCTTGAGTTGTTTGGAACACAGACACCAGCTGCAAATAATAGCAAAAGAAGCGACCAAGGCAGTGTGTGTCAGCATCAAGGTTTTTATTTTGAGAGCCTCTGGGCATTTATTCCAGACATTTAGGAGCCAGGGCTTCATTGGGAGCACAAAGGCAAATTAGTCACATTATCTATATCTTTTAAAAAAATAATGAAATAAAAAAGTATCAGTGATTTCCCTGAGGTAAGGTAGCAGCTAAGAATCTTGAAGGTTTTCTTGTCCGGTAATTTATTCCACATTTTTAAATACTCTCATGTCATTCTGTGTAGATCAAGACTACCAGCCACCTGTGTTGCAGTGTTCGGAATAAATCCTACCTGTGTTTTGTAGCCCACATACTCAGTAGGCCTACCAAGTGGCAAATCTATGATAGTATATTTATTTTGAGGATGAGGTGATTTATTTTTTTCCTTTATTTCAGACCAGATAATTTGAAACAATTTTCCAGTGTGCTTTCGGGTCTCTCAATTCTTGCTGAAATTGATACAATTTTAAAATATTTTGGGGTGCAATTCTCCTCATTACATTCCCAGTTTCAGGAAAGGGACTTGGAAATTGTGACGGTTCGGTTTTTCGGATTGTATTAGCTGGGATTCGGTGCCACGTTACCACTGGCCTCATGAGTCCCAGTTGGCCAGGGGCAGGCAGGTTTCCATCTGCCCGCAGAAAATAGAGGTGTTCCCCTAGAGGGCACCAGCTTTCTTCAGTAGAGTCCATCAGATCCTGCCTTCCCCCATCCCCAGAAAACGCATCATTTTCTCTTCTTCTCTGGGCATTCAACTCATAATTTGCTGTTTTAGCAACTGTTTCAGAGGGGCTGTGGCATGAAAATCGGAAGAGCTCTGCCACGTAAATTCTGATGTAATGCGATGACACACAGCATGTAAGACCTTAGTACTTTTCCCATCCTGTTTGTTTAGTGAAGACATCTAAGAACTGTTATTTTAGTAACTAGGTATCTGATGGTATGAAATTGAAAGAGTTGAGCTTGCTCTCTTCCTCCCTGTATTTGAAGCCTGACTGCTAGATTTGGCCATAAGTTCCAAGTGTGTTCTGCTGTTGAGTATCATCAACATAGACTTCCAAGGCACTGGAGTAGCACTGATGTGCAGCGAGTAAGATTATGTGTCTGTACTTCCCTTCAGGTCATTAGAACATTACTAGCTTAATTTCTCGTTATTTTATGGCTTGTGTATCAAAATTTGGACTTGGGGGTTGACCAGGCTGTAAGACACGAAAAAAAAAATTCTGTCTTAAGGAAGGAGTGCTCTTTAAATGTAGTAGATTGATAGTAAGATCACCACATTAGTAACTGAAAGTTAACACTACGATGTTGGCATGTGATAGTTCATACACTGTTAGGCAGCCCACATGCAGGAGTTTCAGAAGGCTTAATGGGCTTCTGTGTGTTCCAGCGGAGGAAGTTTCCTGGCAAAAGTCCTGATCTCTGTGGTGGTTTTGAAAAGGACCAGAGCATGCTGTGGTAAAATCCCTGAAGTCTGAAGTGAGGCAGGCCTCTTGTCTCCAGATTGCTGTTTCAGAGTCTCTGCAGGCACGTCTCTCTTGGGTCACAGCTGGGTTTTCTCCGCAGCTATCAGAGCTAGAAATTTGTCATGGAAGCACGTGCTAGCCTCTAGCTGCAGGTCTCATTCTGGGGAAGGTATGCATAGACTTATATACACGTCAACGTGTGTACGAGACATACAGAATTAGAAAATCACGCAACTGAAGGTGAAGGATAAAATAAAGATGTTAAAAGCTTGATGACATACAGGTACTTATATACAGCTGCATCTCAAAGTATAGTACAGGAAAAAATCCCGGTAGACTTATGAACAATGCTTTATCTCTGACTTTTTTGCCCTTCCAGGGACAATCTCAACCAATGGGAGAAAGTAACAAGAGGTGAGGAACCCTCTATATGGATTCCCTCCCAGTCTCTTGCTCCTGGGACCTCAGATTCACTTCCTGTGAAGATCGATGACTGAACAGCAGCAACAGATTGCTTTAACCCGAAAAGCATCCATTCTTGTTTGGGGGGGGTGGTTTTTTGTTTTGTTTTGTTTCTATTTAAAAAAAATTTAAAAAAAAGAAGGAAAAAGAAAAGCTACAACATGCTAACTGAGAAGCAGATCTGCCTAGGAAGGTAACACCCATGGTGTCACCTTGGCTAAATGACTCTGACAGCCAATCTCCTGACCTACACCAGTGACACAAGGTGAACAGAGGGAAAACGACAACCCGGATGTTTTGGAATCAACTATTATAAGAGAACTTACCACTTGTGAATATAAAAGACTGGCCTTATCTCATGGGCTACATTGCTGAGGCCTTAATTTAAAACTGATGGGGGGTGGCGAAGTCTTAGGGGGTACTTCTAAATTGTATCTTTCTAGTAAGGGTTTCAATGGTACTTTTATTATACCATACCGTGGCCGGCTTTAACACCAGTGTCACTTGGGAGTTCTTGGCTATAAATAGAACAATATACCCATCGCTATTGTGAGTGTTTATGTGTGATCTACTTGTAATCAGTTTGAACTCCAGCAGAATCCTTGGAGATGATAATTCATTCTTAGGTTACGGTGAATTCTCTTCCTGCAAACTGAAAGAAAGCCAACATTCAGGTTCAAGTTTTAAAGTACTTCATTAAGCATCATGATGCAAATTGTCTGTCACTCACAAGGCAAACGTTGAAAGAACTGGTGATAGTGCTTTGTTCTTCAGAATGATTTATAAACCTAGACAACTCCTCCCTTAAAACACTGGAAGTACTGGAAATTTATCTCTGATATGAGCGACAGTTTCAGGTTGGAGGTTTTTGTATCCATAGTGACAGAAGTATCAGATTAAATGTGACACCTTGCCTAGCTCACAATTAAGTAAAGTCATAATTTTTATTTCTACCTGCTGAGTTGTATTTTAAAAAGATATTAGAGACAAACATGAAGCTATCTGCTGGGAACAAAAGCTTTGTCAGAAGAGTGAAGTCTGAGAAGAGCGATTGTGGTACCATCACAATAAATCAAAAATGGTTTAGTATTGACTAGCTTTTGTGTTGCACAGTAACACTGCATGTCTTCTACTGCTCTTTTCCCCCCATCCCAAGATGGATGAAATTAGGAAATTTCTCCATTTGTCTGTTCTTTTTTTTCCCTTAGTTCAGCAAAATTTCCAGGCTTACAACTGCCTTTTTTTAGTGAAAGAATAGCTGACTGAAGAAAAATACTCTTAAAATATTGTGTTTACAGTTCTGTGCTGACTTAGGCTTCAGCCTTACAAACTTCTGCGCAGACTTTAAGACCTTACATTTAATGCCACTCTTTTAAATTTAGTGCCATTGTACAGGGTATGTTTCAACAACACTTAATTTGCCTTCGTCTTTCACTTAAAAATAATGGGGAAAAAAGTCGTCTTAGTGATCCACACAGTAGGTTAAAGGCACAGTCTTTGCAAACCTTTCAGATAAAGCCTATACTGCATTAAATGCTTTTTCACAGACAATGCTCCTGTAGTGGTCCCACGATAACATGGCCATTTGTGTGACTTGAAGACAGAACACAGCTTCTCTTTTTCCATCTCATGTCTGTTGAGCTGTATTGCTCTAATAAGCATGCCGTCTTATGGGTTTCATGTAAATGACTTGGACTCTTGAGTTTTGCCTTCTGTTATGGTCGAGCACGTACCAGTATCTCTACATGTGTACAGTATGTGATACACAATCACATAATGTATAAACGCACCTGAGCCTTTGGAGTACATAGGTGTGCCAGAGGTTAAGAATTCAATATGAAGTTCTCTCATTTGTATGATACAGGTTACCTAGCAGCAGCCCCATAATTTTGTTTTCAGTTTGCTTTGCAAATTTTAAGTGCAGAAATTCATTGTTAACCACAGCAAACTATTTTGGAATAATAAAAAAAAAGAGTTAAGAAACAATGACACCAAAGTAGAATGGATAGTATGTCATGCTGTGTCCTCTGCTTTACTCCTTAGCAGTTCTAACTAAATCTTACAGATGCATCCTTTCATCCGCTAAGTACTTGAAACACAATCCATGGTTCCTAATATTTGCATGAAAATGATCCAAATCTATGGTGACCACAAAAATACTCTGAAATTCAGATACCCTAACAGCTGGGTGGAACATTTTTCCTTCATGGGTTAAGTATATTTGCTGTTATTCTCTATCTTTGAGTGCTGATCTCACAAGCATTGCAAAAATATTCCTTGTCAGTGTCTGTGTTCTGGAAAGCTTTTAATTCATCCTTTACTCATTGACAGTAAAGATAACTTCACTAGTTCTGTTACTTCCCATTCAAAATATTTGGCAGCATCAGATAATATTTTATGTTTTGAAGTTTTTAAGTACTGATACAGTATCCCTACCAAGTTTTTTCAAATTGGCAATAAGTTGTTCTATCAATGTCTTGAGTCAATCAGGTGCTGATTCTAATATAGAACTGTCTAAACAACATAAAATACGTTTGCTACAGAGTAATGTCCATTAGAGTTAAAAATATTAGCTCCAGTGTTTGTGGTTTGGTTTGCTTTCCTGGTGCGTAAAGGAAGAAAGGTCATGACAAAATGTTTCTCTTTGTTAGCACCTAGAGAAACAAAAATAGCCACAATGGGCTGTATTTTCTGAGCAAATTTAGTCTGGTTTAGCATTTACAGAGTGCAGATTTAGATGTGGGTTTGGTTTTTTTGGTTTATTTTTTTTGAAGAAACAAACTTACACCTGCACTTCCAAAGTCAAAACCACCAAAAATTAAAACTTTGAATCTGCATTTGAATTTCATGGCTCAAGTACGTGTTGAGATTTCGTTGTTCAGAATTCTGGACTTGGACTCACAAATAGAGCAGTAAGACATCTAGATCTGCAAAACATCTGGCTCATTAAGGTAAACTGCCGAAAGCCATTCTTTCTTGCATTTTTACCCTGATAAAACTGATCTTTCCCAAGATCAGTAAGAATGTCTAAAAAAAGCTAACAGATTTCTCCTTCGTAGAAGTGTTAGACTTTATACTCCCAGAATTGCATTATTTTTGTTAATAATTTCAATTGCTTTTCCCTTCTAAGCCCGGTAAAGCTAAAAGGACTGTTTGAAGCCATATCTGAGCATTTCTAATGTGTTGTGAAATGGTGCCTGAAAGGTATACACTGAGAGGAATAGTTGACATAGCCTGATACACATCTGTGATGTTGCGTATTTTATTACAGCACTGACAGAAACTCCGCTGTTATAATTAATCTATGAATTTTGTACAGTAGTACAATATTCTACTGTAATGGTTTAACTCATGGCAGTATTTTTTTAATAGGTCGCCATTTATCACATTAGAAAAATGCAGTGCAGTTTTTGAGTTGGAGTGTATGATAAAACATTTCCATTGGAAGGGACATGAAGCGCAGAAATTGTCTTTTTATTGGCACAGACTTTTTTTCATGTGTTTAAACTTCGAACGGTGTGATCAGTTTGCTGTGACTGCATTTAGTGTTAAAATTGTAGGGATAGCAAATAGTACTATTCACGTTAAAAAGTAGAGGTTGTTAGATGATAAAAACAATTATGACCCCCTTGAAATAATGCATTTGCCTCAAACACTGTGATATAGGAAGAGTTCTGTGAAGTGGAGCAATTAATTTTGTTCATTCTAAACACAGAGAAGGCTTTCTGCACACTACCGCGAGGAAGTTCATGTTCAGACTTTAGGTTCCATATCCCGATCTAGCAAAGGCACATCATAACTCTTATTTTGCTTTCTGACCAAAAACTGTGCTCGATTGTAATACGGGTGTATACTCTGTCAAAAAAACCTAAAATAACGGACTGCTTTCTAGGGTAGGTCAAACTGATTTGTAGAGTAGATTCATATGTATTCAAAATTCAGGTTAGGCTGTTATGTGAAGGAGAACGAACTTCAAGGTAACAACATTCAACTTTACTACATTTAGTGAGCTGAAAATTTTGTTTTATATATATATATTTACACATACATATATATATATAAGATACATATAAACTGTCTTTGTAAAAAAAAAGCAAAACAAAAAATATGCAAGTGCAATAATTTAAAGAGGTCTTAACTTTGCATTTATAAATTATAAATACTGTACATGGTGTGTAATTTTTTCATGTATTCATTTGCAGTCTTTGTATTTAAAAAACAAACCTAAACCTTTACTATTATGTTTGTACAATAGAACAGTAAGCATTTATTATGATATAGTGAAGTTGTAAATAAATTCACAAACCAAACAGCCAGTACATATGCATATATGGGTGTCCTATTGTGAAACCTGTTTTTTGCTTTTACTGCTGGCTTTAGCACAGCAAGACTACTTCTGTGGATATGTAATTATACATATAAATATATGTATGATACATAAAATATATTTAGAAATGTTCATAATTTTAATGGCTATATCTATACATATACTTTGGTGTGAATATTACTGAATACAGAGTTTTTTTAATATTATTTTTTATGTTTATTTTTGCTATTCTTGGGAGTGGAAGTGCCGGATGGGAAGCGTGTGTGCGTACGTCTGTGTTCCATACCACAAGGAACCCACAGGAGATATGCAATCCAAGGGTAATGCAGTACCTCATGCACGGATGTGCTTCCATTTTCAGAGAAAGATGTTGAGCCTGCAATCGAGAGTTCACCCTGGGCTCTGTCTCTGCTTCTCAGCATGGGCTCCAAACGTTCCCCATCTCCTTCCTTGCTGAAGGAACTCAGCATTGCTAGGACAACTTGGCCAGAAAGAGATTTCCAGGACAACTGTTTTGGTTTAACTACTGCATGCAGTTGTCAAAAACAAATTTTACAAACTATGACTGACTATTACTGACTTTCTGGTCAAGCTTTTCAAACTGATGGCAGGCAATCACATGCTTTGTCGCATTTTTTGTCTTGTCATGCAGGCTTAGCTCTTGTAGCAGAGCATGGTGCTTTGCCCAGTCGGTATGCTTTCCTATTATTGAAAAATGTCATCAGAGACTTAAAAAATCAACCCCTGAATATGTTACCTTGCAGATATTGGAAAATATAAATGTAAAAGCACTTTAACGGGAGCTCATGAGGTTTGGGGAGGAAAGGAGTATCTCTGTTGGTTTTGAAGAACTTCGAGTTAGGCTTATTTGGAAATATCCAAGTTCTCCCTAAGATCCTGTGCTCATTTCAGTCAATTGTAAGGGACAGAGATGTCAATGGATTTCACCTGCTCAACAAGTGTTGGAGATTACTTTGTTGTACTTATTTTGCTGAAGACAATTACTGAGGACAAATTCCTCTTCCTCAATCCATAGTTCCTCTTCCTCAGATTAGGGAGAGAAGTTTTCTTTCAGTGTTTTTTTTTCAGTAGTGCTCTTGGAAGAGCTACCTGTACTGTGGATGTTGCTTACGAAGATGAAAATCCGTCTCTCTGGGTCAGGAACGAGTTACAGAGAAATGCTTCAGAAGGTGGTTGCTGTGTGTGTAAGACCTGTTGTTTAAAAGTTTTCTAAAAGAAAGGGGAAACCCGAGACTCAAGAACTTTGAAAAGAATGAGTTATATCAGGTAAAGTTTATTTTTGTTGTTGTTGTTGTTGTTTATAACATTGCTGGAAGGGCTAAATTATTTTCACCATGTTGTCTGTTTGCATTCAGCTGGCATTACTTATTTTTCTTTTTTTTTACAGCAATGTAAACCCTGGGAATATAGGTGAGAATATGATGGTTGCAGAGCCACTTCTCTTCCTTGAGCTGTGTTTATGCTGCTTATGGAAGCAACATAAGTTGTTAATAAACACTATGTAATAAGCAAATGGAAATAGAAAAAAAAAGGCTTTTAAAATACAAAAAAATAAGCTAAAAATAGAAACTTTTGGAAGCACCTAAGAGAGTCAATATCTGTCAGAAGCCTTTGAAAATTCTGCCGTCTGTTAGTAGCAGTGGTGAATATGGGTAGTGTGGAATTAGTGTTGATGGACAAGCTGATTATAAAGAAGAGAAGGATAACTAATGTTAGTTTCTAGCTGGTGAAGTCCAAGTTGTCTTCTGCTGCTGACTTGTGGAGAGAAAATAAATATTCCATATTGGGCGTATTTTACATCTCATAACCAAAAATCCCACCTTCCTGAAAAACAGAATGTAGTTTCTCAGGTGACTAGCCTGGGAAAAAGGCCAGTTTCCCTCTTAACATGAAAACGTACTGAAGCTTGCAGAGAATATTTACAGTACCTTTGGAAAGATAATGGACATCTGTTAAGAAGCTACTTGAGGGAACTAAGTTGTTCCATGACAGATTTCCATTATGACCTTGTGCAAGTTGCCAAACACGGGATGGTTTTGGTTTTTGTTAACTTATTTAAGCCTCTAAACACTTTTTTTTTGTGTTATGCATGTTTGGTAATTTTCCTGGTTACATGCAGCCCAGAGTTTAAAATATATGTAGAAGCAATGAGGTGGTCACCTTATAATATGTGGCATGGTGTTCACTTTCGTCTCAGGTGAGAGAAAACAACTTGAACAACTTTTCAGTTGTCAGAGTGCCATATCATCTTAAAAATTTTCAAACTCCTTTAATTAAACACAGCATCAGATTTTATTTTAAATCTGTACTGACTTCTGTGTGAGGGCCAATTGCAAATGGTTTTGGGTGCCACATCTGTGTAGTTCCTGTTCTACAGCCGCTTTGCAGTGTCCCATTGCAGGTCTGCTGGGGGTGGTATCGTTAATTCTCCTGGTCCTCTAAAATATCCGAATCAGCCCAGCTGTCGGACAAGATCCCATTTTGGACTCTGTACCTATCCAGGGAAGTGGGTCTGTCTGCTGTGCAGTTCTCCCTGCTTTCCATGATTAGTTGCCAATTAAGACATGCTATAACCTCATGCAGAGCTTCACATGTGATGTATTGAATTCCTTCCTTTCAAAGTTTTTTAATTAGCAGCTGCACTAGTAAATGTTCCAGGTACTCTATAATCAAAAGCATGATAGAATTAAAGTTTCCAAGGAATAAACAGTGGTTTTTCATGTTGTTTGTTGGAATGTGTGTAAAATAACACACAGAAACCTCAGAATATATTCCTTTTGGAAGTTGTCTTTCATTACTCTTTCCTGCATATTAAAGAAAAAATATTTTCTGATATCCCTCCTCCTCTCCCCAGCAGAGCATTGCCATCAGAGCTAGTTATTTTTTAACTGTCAATATACCAGAGTGTTAGTGAACTAAGTGCCTGGTCCATCAAGCAAACCTAAAGAAATTCCACATAGTCTAGGACTCAGAGATAATCCAGGATGTCTGCTAAAGGTAGTTTTGCTTCCTGAATGTACAAGTCCAGCAGCCTTGTTTTTTCCAAACTTTTGCAATGGCCACAGATCAGAGGGAGCTGACCTAGTGTTTAGAGGTGGTTGCCATTCTAGCTGGTGGGGCATCAGTTGAAGACTTTTTCTGTCCTTCACAAGATGTGTGAACTCCAAAACTGCCAGTCTCAGAAAAGCAAGATGTACTGCACTGCAGACTTAAAGGAAACCTTCACCCTGGAAAACTACCATCTTATGAGAGACTTCTGTAGTTGCTATCTGAAAGCTTCTAAATCCATTCAAAAGACCTTTTAGTGGCCTTCCAGTACTTAAAGGGGGCTACAGGAGAGATCGAGAACCACTCTGTAGTGATAGGACAAAGGGTAACAGTTTTAAGCTGAAAGAGGGGAGATTTAGAATAGATATTAGGAATAAATTTTTTCACTGTGAGGGTGGTGAAGCAGTGGCCCAGGTTGCCCAGAGAAGCTGTGGCTGCCCCATCCCTGGAGGGGTTCAAGGCCAGGCTGGGTGAGGATTTGGGCAACCTGGGCTAGTGGGAGGTGTCCCTGCCCATGGTAGGCAGTTGGAACTTCATGATCTTTAAAGGTCCCTCCCAACCCAAACAATTCTATGATTCTAATTTCTTGACTTCATTAAATAGAACATGCTGATAAGTTTGGCGAGTTCCTCATTTTCTGCCTTTTTCCTTTTCTGCTCTTTTGTCTTATTAATTTACTTTCCTGGTGGAGCATTTTTTTTTTCACTTTTGAGGACTGCATGAGTAAAACAGACAGCCATTTCTACAGCCTCTTCTGCCTTCTCTGCTGCTGTGGTCTGAATTAATTCCCAGTAACTGGGAATTAAAAGTGTAAAGCTCTTCTCCAGGACTATGTTTCCAAGGTTTCTGCAGAGCACAGAGAACAGGGTGTATACCAAATACTGAGTTAATGGGCTGGAATTGTGGAAAAGAGGCTTTAGTTTCTTTCTGCCCTGAGAGTAATAGTTTGTATGCACTATTACACACCTGAAAAACCTGGAATGAAGTAAATCCTGTGGCATGTCAGGGTGGTAAAAGGAGGGCAGAACTGAAATGAAAGACAGGCTCTGCAAACAGGTAAAACTCTCGCCCAGCCCACTGGCTAGCCTAAAGTAGGGAGGCTGATTTCAAGTCTCAGCTCTTCCTGCACGGTAAGTTTTGCCCTGAATTGCATAAAGACCTTGTACAGAATCACCCTCTGCCTCATGGAAGTGTCAGACGATGCTTATCATGCAGAAGACCTTTGGACAATGTTTCTGTGTGGAGCTGGCATAGAGGAAATGAATGCGGTTGGGGATCATGGTTGTTTTCTTTTGAAGCTGAAGCTGTATTATGGACCTGTTTAGGAAGTGACAAGGAAGGAATACAGAGTGAGATCAAGCAGGTTTTTCATTTGCAGGACCTTTAAGCAATTCTCTGATTTTTGTTGATCCTTCATAGCATACATAGCATCACACTAGCTACTGTGAAGAAAACCAACTCTATCCCAGCCAAAACCAGGACAGTCACTGGTGAAGCCATTTGTGTATCTTACTCTTTTTGCTGCTAGCTTATGGTGGCAGTAAAACAGAGCAGAATTTGCAGAATTTTGTTTAAACTTCCATTTCTGTTTAGTATCTAATAACCTGACAAAACACTTCTGACACTGAATTCCCCCTCCTCAGGAATACTGATGCTACAGAAAATGCTGTGACAGACGTCCACATGGTAAACAGGAAGATTTTTTTCACATTGCAGAACATTATTTCTTTTGCAGATGTGGGAAGGCTTTATTTCAATGACTTGTCCCTAACCCTTTTGCTGTTTAAACAAGAGTCCTCTGGCTGAGAGTGCTGCGATCTACTGTTTATGCTGCCACAGTCAGGGCTAATGAGGTTGGTACAGCCTGTAAGCATCTATTCTATGATCTTTACAAGGTAGGCCGATGGCTGTAACCCATTTTCTCTCCTTCCATACATGACATTATTGCCGTGCTTGTCCTGAATTGAGGGGGCATTCTGGTAACCTCAGCAGAGAGAGAGAACAAGCTGGGAAAGACTGAATTTTCTTCCTTTCTAGAGCTTGTCTCATCAAGTTATCCTGGAGATACATGGGTTGGGAACATCAGTTTCACTAGTGTTACTTTCACCTGGGGGGGGGAAAAGAAAGAAAGAAACAAAAAAAAAAAGAATATGCCACATTCTGCAATAAGATTAGAAACCAAATACAAACTGTGTGATTCTCCACAGGACCCTGCAGGGTTGGTCCAAATCTTTCACATGCTTTTTCACCTGTCTATACATAACGCCACACATTTTTAAATAAGTGATTATCCCCCAGCCTGTATGGCTCTCCAGCACTATACCTAGGTTGCTTTCGGTGTCTGTTTCAAACACAAGTAGCCTAGAAGAAAAATGTAAGGTGCTATAATTTCTACATGCCAAGAAATAGTGAGAGGGAAGTACTGGTGAAAACTCCATTAGAGAGAGTGATATTTTGAAATTTTATTTTTTTTTTTACTCTGAGGGTAGTTGCATTTTACTTTGTAATAAACTGCCTGGATACCACTTGTCCACATCATATAGACTCCAAGTAGCTATTATGATTGTTGGAAAGAATGTAATCTCAACACTTACAGCAGCAACAGCCTGGGAACACAGAGAGACAGACTTGATAACTAAACTATGAAAAATAAACTACAAAAATCAGAACATTGGTGTTTTTAAATGATGCAATGTTGAGAAATAACTTTCTCAACTACTTTTAGCATGTGACAGATCCCCAGCTTGTTGGAAAGGGGATGTTGGCAGGGTAGGGAGAGCTTTAGGAAAGCTGCAGTCACGTTTTTCTCTTGTAGTCACAGACACCTGTGTGGTACTGCACCTCGTTTAATGCTGGCTGTTTAGAGCAGTCAAACCCAGAAACAATTCTGTCCATCACTGTCACTGTGTTAATAGGATCGGAGGGTGCTCAGTGAGACTGCGAGTCCTCTCAGTTTGACGAGGAAGAGGTAAGTACTGCTGGTAAGGTGATCTCTGGGTCCAGAAGCAGCGGATGCAACCAGACCAAATTGATCTCTGTGCAGGAAAGACTTGAAGACAGGACTACATGGTGTTCCTTGTCTCTGCTCCCAGAGATGTTAACTGGTGGAATCCGCAGGAGCAGAGCTGATGTGAAATCCTACCCAAAGGGCCTGAGCCTGCACTGTGTTCTCAAACAGATATTCCTCTGATGCACGGGGTGATGAAGCCTGGGTTCTTATGGGTTTGCATTATGATTTTTAGGTTAAAATAATTAAGTTAGTTTTTTCTGCTATTGTTACACATGAATTAAAAATTCTGTTTTCTGTTATAATCCATCTCCTGCAGTATTTTGGCTATGATACACAGACTCCCGTATTCTGTAGAAACTTGCCCACAGAATTAAAAGTTACAGGGTGAGCCCTAGTCCTCTCTCTAAACAGCGACCTGTTTTATAAAACATGGAACTTTGTTATTTGTGAGATTGTTCCCCTTTGAAATTTGGGTGAAATCAGCCAATACATTCAAAAGCTTTGTGGGAGGAGAGTGAAGGCACCAGGGAGTGGGAGGTCTAGTCCGACATGCTGGAAAGCCACCGAAGATATCAGACTGTGCTTTACAGCTTGGACTTTGACTTTAGAACTATGGTAAAAGAATAAGATCTCTTGAAGCCCCACAGACTGTATGAATACCAGCAAATTTTTATTTTTGGCATTCCTAATCCACAAAACTAAACAATGCAGCTTCCCGGCAGTATCTCAGAACAAGTCTGGGCTCACCTTGTTTTTTTCTGTTTAAGATGCCTTTTGTTGAGATATTTTACCTCTGTCTGCAGCAGGGAACAATGATTCCTAACAGGTAAGGCTGGTTTCAAGACTAACTGCAGCAATGCTTTGGACTATATACAGGTTATATTTCCGGGAGAAAAGTGTGATTATGAAACTGGGATGGAGACAAACAGCTAAGTAGCACATATTTTTAAATGATCGTAGATTTTGACTGGTTAAGGACTTCTGGTTTTGTTTAAGGATTTAAGTTTAGAAACCCTCTTAAATCTAATCCTGGAGCCTGCTGGTCTTGATACCAGCCTTCCTAGCAGTGCTGTTGAGACTGAATGCTGTGACTGTTGAATACCTGAACTGCAGTGCTGTCCCCACATCCCGTAAACACTTTCTGATGGATGGGCTGTATTTAAGGGCTCCATTTTGTGCTTTGTATAAATCCTGCCCGGCACAGCAGGCAGGTTTGAATTATCTCAGTCCTATGGTAAGCCTCCCTCAGCCTCCTGCTCTTTCCCCTCTGCACCCTAGAGCTGTTAGCTCTGTCCTGGTCCATGTTGCAAGTTGGGAGCTGGATCCTGTCTGTATTAATGGAAAATATTCACAGGAAGGTCCTGCTGACTCCCTTTATAAATACCAGTCATAGAGAGGGGGTGGGACACATGTAAATACCTAAATCATCATCAGTCCCCAAAGTACAATGTCCATTTAGCCTCTGAAGGTAGCACTGTAATTAGTAACGGTTGGTAGGGTCCTCTGAAGACCTGCTCTCGTAATGCAAATGCTGTTTGCCTCCATTTCCCAGCTTTGGAGCTGTCTGAGCACGCCCAGGCCCACTACACAGCCCAGATTACACATTATCAAACCTGTTTCTGTGCTGGAGATAACTGAGAAAGAGTCTGCCCTCATCCTGCCTCTTCCATGCACCATAGGGCTACCTCTGCCTGGTGCAATGGGCCTTTGCAGCCTCTGAGCTGCTCCGTGGATCTGAGCACGAGGTCACTCCAGCTGCAGTAGCCTGGTTTGCACCCCTCACCGAGGCTTGCAGAACAAATACCTCTGACCCTTCAAATGGCCCCCCTGTCCTCTGGTTGATTGTGTCTTTTTATGTAATAACGATATGAAATTAAAGTAAATGGAACTCATGACTGTGACGAAGTACATAACAACCGTAAGAGATTTGCATTTCAGGGCATATGAGGGGAAAGATAATATCCATAAAACTTGTAGCAATAGGTCTGATTCCTTGGCAGCCTTTTCTGTTGTTCATTGCAGACAAAAATCCCACTGTAGCACCAACAGCAATGGAAGGAATGCTACTGCTTTTTTCCCCTTACACAAACATAGTTTGAGGAGCAGGAGCAATAGCTCAGAGGTAAGAGAGGCTTTGCGGCTTGGTGCCTACATGTTTCACTAGTAACAAAGCTATATTGACTTAGCTAGATTTGTGGTCACTGTACATAGGAATGCTGGCTGGGAGTGATGACTGCTGGGCGCAGATGGGAGGTTTCGTGTTTATTCTAAACCATGACTGGGTCCAACTGCTTTATGACTCCTGAGCGTAAACCAGAGACCTTTTAGAAGGAGGAGCTCGAGCTGCTGTGTGCCAACCTGCAGAATGGATGTCAGCCTAAGGACAGCCTTTTGAGCCAGGCAGGTGTGATGGCCGGTGAGGTGCTCAGTGTTTACTAAAGTGGTTGTCATCAAGTTTGTCAGAAATCAAGCATGCAGGCTGATATTACTCAAGCTTCACAAGAAATGGATTTTATTAGGTATGCTTGTTTGACTAATGTGCAGGTGTCAGTATGGTTTTTTTTGGTTTGGGGTTTTGGGTTTGTTTGTTTTTTTTCTAGTTCTTCCTTTCTACCTGCACTGGGAAGAAATTGTGGGATTTTTCAAGCTAATGCATATGTGATGAGACAACTGTGCTAAGATGGGGCCTTGCTCATGGTCCTAAAGCCTGTCAGACATATGCCTGTTGTTACATGCCAGGGAAAGGCTACCTTCCATCTTACTTCTCATGCACGCTCACTGTGTCATAGCTTTGCCTACGGTTTCATTCAAAAACTTGTCGTGGTTTCAGAAGTCTGGCCTGACACTCACGGAGGCTCTGTTTATCTGTGGCTTTGCTAGACATCGTGCTCTTAAGACTTTCTATCATTTGTTTTGTTTCATCTATTCCACGGGTAATTTACTGTATGTTGTTTCCCACCGTTTGATTTAAGTGTACTCATCCATGAGTCTTCCTACAGACTTGCCTACAGCCTGTTTCCCATATGATAGGTCCTTCTCGCCCACCTCAGATTCCTAAAGAAGCTCCTGCTTTGACTTTGTCATGCTTCTTGGTCTCTCACTAGATACTGGTGTGATTGTGTGAGGGCAGGGGAATTCAGCTTTGCTGGATTAGGTCTGTTGCTGGTCCTCCACACTGCAGCCACCCAACACCTCAGTTCAGTTCAAGGCTAAAAATCTTCAGTCTGCCAGCAAAGCAAAGCAGGAAGCCCTCTTAACTTAGAAGTTAAAATATTTTTGCCATATAATGAAAAGACTTGGTGCTCTGTCAATGAAAGAAATCTCCTCAGACAAGAGCACTATGGTTTTTGGGGGTTAGCCAATGCGGGGGGGAAAACCCAAGTGTTATCAGAGGACTAGATGTAAGGTCTTGGTCCTTCAGCTCCCTTGTGTTTGTAATACCAGAGCTGCATGATCTCTTTAGAAACAGATTAAATCTCACTCTACAAGGAGGTGAGGGTGGTGGCCAAGGTCTTGGGCACTCCTACATTGACAGGAAGGCTGGTGCAAGGCTTGGAAGGGAAATTGTACCTGTGAAACAGAGATATCTGCAGGCAGGTGAGGGAGTGAAAGAAAAGCCAGGCAGTAGGAGCTAAGTAGTGGGAACAGGATCAGTGTCATAGATCTGCAGGAAATAGACAAACGAAGCTGCAGGTGGAAGCTCGCATGTCCCAGGAGCCAGGAATTTCTTCTCAGGTTTGCTACAACCATGCTCCTGAGCGGCCTTGAGCCAGGCTGGCTTTGCCACAGCTTTTTCTTTAAATGATGTGGAGTAAGGCAAATGGGTGTGTGTGGAGAAGAGAGGGAGGCAGGAGTAGAAGGGGTAGAGACCAAGTCAAGAGGAAAGGAGTCAGCCTTTTCTGGACAGAGACCACAACTGCTCAATTGCGATCAGGTCGCCTCTGGGGAGTCTGAATGGGGGCGGTGCACAGATGTCAGAAGGACTTAGGGACATGGTTCAGTGAGTTATGTGGTGTTGGTTGGACTTGATGATCCTTGAGGTCTTTTCCAACCTTAATGATTCTATGATTCTATGGTACTGTGAGCCTGAGAGCTTTTTAAAAAAAAGACGTCAGAAAATCACAAAATCACAGAATGTTAGGGATTGGAAGGGACCTCAAAAGATCATCTAGTCCCATCCCCCTGCCAGAGCAGGAACACCTAGATCAGATCACACAGGAACGCATCCAGGCGGGCTTTGAATGTCTCCAGAGAAGGAGAGTCCACACCCTCTCTGGGCAGCCTGTTCCAGTGCTCTGTCACCCTCACTGGAAAGAAGTTTTTTCTCATGTTCAAGTGGAACCTCCTATGTTCCAGCTTGAACCTATTGCCCCTTGTCCTATCACTGGATGTCACAGAGAAGAGCCTGGCTCCATCCTCCTGACACTCACCCTTCACATATTTATAAACATTGATTAGGTCACCCCTCAGTCTCCTCTTTTCCAAGCTAAAGAGACCCAGCTCCCTCAGCCTTTCCTCATAAGAGAGATGCTCCA
>WKFP01015071.1:1569076-1613821 GCA_011057875.1 Pterocles orientalis
CCAGATCACACTTCCTCAGTTTAGCCGCAAGGATACTGTGGGAGACGGTGTCAAATGCTTTTCTGAAATCGAGACAGACCACATCTACTGCTTTGCCATCATCTATCCACCTGGTAATGTCCTCATGAAAGGCTATCAGGTTGGTCAAGCATGACTTCCCCTTGGTGAAGCCATGTTGACTGCCTCTAATGACCTTCTTATCCCTAATATGCCTTGAGACAGCATCGAGAATAAGTTGTTCCATCACCTTTCCAGGGATGGAGGTGAGGCTGTGACGGGTCTATAGTTACCCGGGTCCTCCTTCTTGCCCTTTTTGAAGACTGGTGTGACATTCGCTTTTCTCCAGTCCTCAGGCACCTCCCCTGTTTCCCACGACTTGCCAAAGATGATGGAGAGTGGTCTAGCAAATGAAGGGCATCATCACTGAACTAGAAAACAGCAAACACACTACCTATATTCAAGGATAGCAGGAGGAGAGGAAGGGAAGCAGTAACAGCCAGGCACTGTGTCCAAATTAATTGACCTTTAGTTATGTGAGGAACTTATAAATTCAGGACAAAGTTTGAAAGTAAATCTAATTAAAGATGTGGAGGGAAGAGAAAATGGGGGGGAAGGGGAGTTTACTAAAACTAGGACATGCCAGAAGGAACGCTTTTTCTTATTTTTTTTCTGCTTTTTTTCCATTGGTAACTAATGCTTTCGGATAAGGGATGGATGGTGTTGGTTGTCTGCGGGGGTTTGAAATAGTGTCAGTCAGGCCATTCTTAGGGAAAACTGGAGAAAACAGGAACTGGTGCAAGAAGCAGTAGTAATTAGCACAAGAAGTGCCTGGGGGAGGTGGAGGGGCTATCCCAAAATCCTAGATGGGTACACTGTGTGTCCCAACACCTCTCCGCCAGGACGGTGGGCCTGGACCTGCGAGGGGTGGGCAGGAGGACCGTGCTGCCGGCAGGGACAGATGTGTTGGGCTGACCCCGGGTTGGGGAGGGGATGGCTTGTAACCAGAGGCTAATGCTTGCGAAGGAGCAATGTGGTAAATTTGGGCTGGATTTGGGTGCCCTGCCGTAGTTTTGGGGGAGGGTGGCAGACAAGAACCTTGCAGAGCTGATCCCAAACCATGCTCAGGCCGGGCCTTATGTCCCAGGCCAAAATGTTATCGAGTGTAGGCGAGGCTCAGGCCCAGGGGCCTGGCCCCAGTGCCAGGCAGGGGACTGGGGACAGTGGAGTGTCTGCCTGGTGTCTGTGGTGATGGATGGGGCCTGTAGTGAGAGCGACCTGAGCCTCTGTCGGGCTGTGACAGTGGCGGGAGGATGAGGGAGGCACCTCAGAGCTGAGGCACCGGTTCCTGTCAGCCCATCATGGGGTGTTCGGTGAGGAAGCCACGAAGGACACAGCAGGCAAAACCTTCATCCAGCCTGCCAGCTGATGTGTGGGCTTCTCATGCAGCAGGAAAATCTGAGCATTGTCCCCACGGTCTGTGCCAGCAAGCAGGGACCAGCATGGCACACGCAGCCAGGCCGGCCCCGCTCAGTGACCTTCTCCGAAACCTAACACCAGGCTCCGGCACAGGTATGTGTTTCGCAGTGTGCAGCCCAATTTCTCCGACTCCTAGGAAGCTGTGTGCAGCTCTACTGAGCTGCTTTGTCACGCTTCAAAACCTTCTTCCACCTTCATGTTCTGTAGGCAAAAATATCTCTCTGCCTCCTGCAGGAGGTATATCGAGAGGAGATGAAAATGTAGTTAACATCTCTTCCACTCCTTAAGTGCCAATTATGTAGTTGTTTTTTTTTTTTCTCAGATGGTCTAGTTGATAAATATAGCCAGCTAAATTCAGAATAGCTGTTTTTCAGCCTGCATTTAGCGCTGAAGTGGGCTGGTTCTATTTTCGGGCTGAAGAAGCGTTTGCGTGCCTGAAATCCTGTCCAGGTTCTTCTAACTATATCAGTCGGTCTAATAAAAGAGATTACCTCTTCCTACAGACCTCGCCTTGCTTGCATCCTTCAGGCACTGTGACTACGCCAACACTGCTGCTGCTTCTTCCCTGTTGCTTCTCTGCCACCTGCAGTGCATAGCTTGAATGCACAAGATAGAGGATGAGGGGAAGCACATCAGTATTTCCTGACTTTACAGTGTTTCATTTGCAAGCTCTAAAGATGCTCTTGGAAACACAGAAAACGTTAAGTCGGAAGGAACCTCTGGAGGTCACTCAGTCCGGCCCTTCTCCATGCTGGGCTAAGAAGGTTTGATTTGGATGCTCAGGACCTTCTCCAGTGAAATTGCAGGTACTTCCAAGGATGGAGAGTTCACAGCCTCTCTGGGCACATGCTTCAGTGCTGAATCATTCTTGCTGTGCAGACTTTTTTTCCTACGTCTAGCCTATTTTTGCCTTGTTGCAATGTGTGGCTGCAGCCCCTTGCCCTTTCACACCGCACCTTTGAGAAGAGGCTCTTACTTCTCTACTATCAGAGGGAGACTGCAATTTCTTTGCTGCCTCTCCTTAGTGGTCTTATCTCTGGGCTATACAAAAAAATTCCTCCTGGAGTGGCCCATGCTCCAGCCTTTCAGCACTCCCACTGTTCCTCTGCTGGACTCTCTCCGCTTTGTCAACGTCTTGCTTGCTCTACACGGCCCAAGACTGGACGCTGTGTTCCTGGCATGGTCTTGCCAGCGTGTAGAAGAGGGAAATAAGCATTTTCCTTTGCTGGATATGCACTTGCTTATGTAGCCTAGTATGTGGTTAGCTACCTTCATCTCAAGGCACGATACTGTCTATCGTGCAATTTACCCAAGAGGACCCCTCAAGTACTTATCTGCAAAACTGCTATCTATCCAGTTCATCCCTAGCATGTACAGCTATGTGGGGTTAGGCCATCCCAGTTATAGACACTGCACTTCCCCTTTTTGACCTTCAAGAGGTTTCTTTTGGCCCATTCCTCCATCCTGTCAAGGTCTCTCAGACTGTTTTTCCCACCCTTACTTTTTGTTAAGCATGTAGTTTCCCATCCTCTTGTGCTTTGTGTTTATGCTGTACATATGTGTTCAAAGACCTAGTTCTTCCTCAAGCAGTGTTTTCTTTTGTTATGGACTCCTCTAGACTTCCCTTCAGGGCCATCCCAGGCTATATACTGAATGGGAAAACAAAATTATTCTCCTTTTCTGCCCTAAACCTAGCCAACCTACTGTTACCTTTCTAGAATAAATAACAGTAATCTCCACAAGAGGGTTTTGTGACTGTTTAAAGGCAGAAAAGAGGAGGGAATATAATTGGCTAGGCAGATCCTTCTCAGTAGCAGCTGCTGCTGCTTCTCCTCTCCTCAACATTCTGCAATATGCTCTTTCTCTCACGTGTTTCTGTGAAAAAAAATCACGACCTCATTATCATGCTGATTTCCATCCAAGTCAATCATGGGAACAATTAAACAGTTGTGGAATTAAAGGTGACAATTAAAAAAGAAACAGAGTTAAGAATGGAGTGGCAGGAAGGGAAAATTAAATGGTTTCTTTCCCCCTTCCTCTTTGCTCTATCACATTGTTGTTGAAGGAATAACATAGTTCTGGCTTATTAGATGTCAGATTAAAAAATTTACTCTGTGCTACCTGAAACCTACCCATATCTGCAGACTTTCTCCTAATTCTCTCTGGTGGTCATTCCAATGAGCCAATCCCATTTACATTTATTGCACCTGAATATGTAAATCAAATATGCGCTTCAAGGCTGTTTAATAGTGAGGGGATTCTGTGCGTTATCATGATGTCTAGGCTGACAGGTCAGGATTTGACTTTCTGGCTGTGTCTGTCAGTCTCCAGTCTGTTTTCCTGGGCAATTAAAGCAGTTAGGGTCTGCTCTTGGCCACCCCAGGCTGCTCATCTAGAAACTGGGAAGAGCAAGGCATGCTCTGTAACACTGGAGGTGGTTTTTTGTACCTGACCTCATAATATCTTTGCTGTCATGCTACAAACATGTTTTCTGCTCTATCTCCCAAGGGCGGCTTCTTCCAAAACTGGAAATGACCTGTTGCAGTCAGTAGAGATAGACTAATTTATACTTACAGAAGGATTGGCTCTAAAGATGTAAGCAAGATATTCAACAATAAGTTGAGGCGTAATGTAGTAACTGTCTTCTGCCACACAAATCTGTGTCTTTTTTGTTTTCTGCTGGTCTTTTTGATGATTAATATATCCTGTCTTGTTGAATATGAACTTTCTTCTTACTGATAATCAAAATACAGGATTCAAGCTATGACCGTGACTTGATCTGGATGCTCATAATATTTCTTGCTGAATACTGTCAGGAGAAATGGCATGAACTTGAACAAAGTAATACATTCTGACAGTACCTGTTTTAGAGCACCTCCCGCACATGCCGGTATGAAGTTATTCATTTTGATGATCGTACGGGAGCTCCAGAAAATCTGTGGCTGGGATCCCCTCTACTTCAAGTGACTATAATTTGTTGAGGAAGTATTTGAAGAGATTTACAATAGTTGTCTGATATTTGGTGATATTCTGAAGGAAATAAAGGTAAGAAATATTCCTAAACTTTAGCACAACATAAGGTAAATGTGCTTTAACTATTGTTCTAAGTGCCTTATCTCCCGATGCCCTTTACCAATTTTTTCTCAGTGCATGTGGGGTATTTAACCCTTTTTAGCTATGTTGAGGAAGGTGGTTCTCCCAGAATTTTATTTTCTTCAGGAGACTTTTTTCTGCCCCCCCCATATTAAAATCAAACATACCTAACAAACTTCATGGGTTCATAGCATCATTTGTTTTTTGTTGGTTTTTTTTTCCTATTTAATCATTGTAGCCTCAAAGGGGATGACTGATTTCTTCCTCATTTTTGCTCCTTCTCCCATTGTACACAGGTAAGCGAACAAGAACAGAGAACAGAAGTCCTAAGAGATATGCCTCTATCGAAAGTTGGTTTTCAGTCTGCTCAGTGATTTGAGCTGGCACCATTTCCATCTATGAGCATCATCACATTAATAGAGAAAGGAGCAATCACAAGGAGTTTCACACCTCTGCAAATCATTTGCAGATGCGAAGGGCACAAGACTGGAAGAAACAGCACTGGGGAGAAAAGTGAATTGAAAATTGCTCATATTTAGTGGTTCAGGAGCAGACTCTATTTTCAGTCACTGCATTCACTCATTTAAATAAGGGCTGTGACTGTGTGACGGGGTGTGGGTGTGTGTGTGTGTTAGGTTTTTCACTCCGTGTTTTTTTTTTTCTTTAGCTGAGCAGCAAGTTAAACTGCATGGCTATAAAAGCCACATGGTTCTGTCTTAAGCGTGTTCCTAGTTCTGCTTCTGACCCTGCCGGTGAGATGACAAACCCTTGCACATGACTCAGTGTTCCTACTGTGACTTTATGCCTTTTAATTAACCATACAGCAGCAAGCCATGACTCTTTCTTCCTGCAGTGTCCCCCACGTTACCAGAGAGCAGCATAACATGCAACAATTACATTTGCACTTGCTCGAATGTCTCTGCATGGTCAGGAGAGAAGGGCAGACAGCTTTTGGGAAAGACATCTGAGTTCTTTCCCAGGCCTCCCCTAATGTCTGTTTGTGTAACTCACCCAGTACACCAAACAACTGGCTGGCTACCACGTAAGCACTTTGATTGAGAGCATTACTAAAAAAACCCCACAAACATACCCATACGCCCCAAAATCCGAACTTTCACTAACTTTTTTTTTTTCTGAAACTCCAGCCTAGTTCTAAAATTGTTAAAATGTTTGGGGGAAAAAAAAATCACGCTGTAACCTACTGATGAATTATTTTTCTGTTTCTCACCTTGATCGTTACACTTGAAGAATGTTAATTCTTCTCTGACTTATCAGACCATTTCCTGTTCTTTTTTTCCTTCTGTTTTTTCACTATGGGAGGAATATTTCCCTTTTACCAGTCTCCGGGGAACTCCCCAGACAGCCAGGATTTTTCAAATATGGAGAGCGGCTCAGCAACCACATCAGCCATCTCTTTCAGAACCCTAGGGTGGATATCATCCGGTCCCATGGACTTATACATGTTCAGTTTTATGAGGAGGACTCGGACTTGTTCCACCGTTACAGTGGGACAGAAACCACTCCCCACACCCTCACCTAGCGGCTCAGGGTCCTGGCAGACACGAGAAGCCTGACCACTGGTGAAGACTGAGGCAAAGCACTCATTAAGTACCTCAGCTTTTTCTATGTCTAAGGAAGCCAGCTCCCCATTACCTTTCATCAGAGGGGGAACACTCTCCTTGGCCTGTCTCCTCCTGCCTAAGTACCTGTAGAACCCCTTCTTGTTATCTTTCACATCCCTCGCCACGTTCAGCTCCATCTGTGCCTTGGCTTTCCTAATCCTATCTCTGCACACACGGACAACAGCCCTGTATTCCTCCCAGGCTACACAACCCCGCTTCCAGTTCTTGTACATTTCCCTCTTTTCCCTCAGTTTAAGCTGCAGGTCCTTGCATAGCCACGACGGTCGCCTGCCTCCCCTGCTCGACTGCTTTTGCTGGGCTATGGAGAGCCGCTGCGCCCTCAAAAGGGTGTCCTTAAAGAGCTGCCAGCACTGTTCTGCACCCATGCCCTTAAGGACAGTTTCCCAGGGGATCCCACTCCGCAGCTCCTTGAGCAGCTGGAAGTTTGCTCTCCTGAAGCACAGGGTCCTGGCTTTGCTTTTAGCCAGGCCCACCTCCCTCCAGATCACAAACTCCACCAAAGCATGTTCACTGCAGCCCAGGCTGCCTCCAATCTTAACTCTCCTCCACATTTGTGAGGACCAGGTCCAGTAGGGCCTCTCCTGGGTGGGTCCTGGCCCATGGAAGGTGTCATAGAATCATAGAATCATAGAATGGCCTGGGTTGAAAAGGACCATAGTGATCATCTAGTTTTAACCCCCCCGCCATATGCAGGGCCGCCAACCACTAGACCAGGCTGCTCAGAGCCACATCCAGCCTGGCCTTGAATGCCTCCAGGGATGGGGCATCCACGACCTCCCTGGGCAACCTGTTCCAGTGTGCCACCACCCTTTGGGTGAAAAACTTTCTCCTAATCTCTAACCTAAACCTCCCCTGTCTTAGTTTAAACCCATTCCCCCTTGTCCTATCACTATCCACCCTCGTAAACAGTCGCTCCCCCTCCTGTTTATAGGCTCCCTTCAAGTACTGGAAGGCCACAATGAGGTCTCCCAGGAGCCTTCTCTTCTCCAAGCTAAACAAGCCCTGTTCCCTCAACCTTTCCTCATAGGAGAGGTGCTCCAGCCCTCTGATCATCTTAGTGGCCTCCTCTGAACCCTTTTCCAAGAGCTCCACGTCCTTCCTGTGCTGGGGGCCCCAGGCCTGGACACAGTACTCCAGATGGGGCCTCACAAGAGCCGAGTAGAGGGGCACAACCACCTCTCTCTCCCTGCTGGCCACCCCTTTTTTAATGCAGCCCAAAACACCGTTGGCTTTGCGGGCTGCAACCACACACTGCCGGCTCATGTCCAGCTTCTCATCCACCAGGACCCCCAAGTCCTTCTCCGCAGGCCTGCTCTCAAGGAGATCTTCCCCCAGTTTGTATAAATACCTGGGGTTGCCCTGACCCACGTGCAGCACCCTGCACTTGGCCTTATTAAACCTCATTAGGTTGTCCTTGACAGACTCCAGGAATCTCCCAGATTGTCTGCCACCCGCTGTGCCACTGTCCCCGCAGATATCCGGGTGGTTGAAATCCCCCATCAGGACAGGATCCTGCACGCAGGACACCTCCTGCAGCTGGAGCAAAAAGGCCTCATCAACAGGCTCCCCCTGATCAGGTGGCCTGTAGCAGACCCCAACCACTAGGTGCCCTATACTGGAACGAGCCTGGATTTGTACTTGCTTAGTATAGCAAGCATAAAATAAACTGCCTCAAGCAGGGAAAAGAGAGCGATTTGTACACATTAAAAAAAGCAGTTCTCCACCTTGGACATGCTGGGGAAAGCAGAATGTTCTGTTCTTCCTTGTTGTAGATTTTCAAAAGGCATTTTGACATCAGTTTATTTTCATAAAGCAGGAAAAAATCAACTAATTTCCACCGAGGTTAACTTTCTGAGTCTCTCATACATAGAGGTGAGAGGGTGTATTTCTAGTTCCAGCTGTGCATGAGAGACCTGGACAGGAGAGAGTACCCACAGTTCTTGCACCCAGCTTCTGCCATTCTGGACTTCTTCCCAGTCCTCTCTGGACTCAGTCAGCCTTACTCAGCAAAGTCCATTCTCATACACATGCAATCCTTGGGAGGTCCAGGTCCCGCTGACTGGCAGTCTGCTTCAGATCAGTATTTCCCATTTTGAGACTTTGTCTCTTAAAATGAAGAGGAGAACCGAATTGCAAGTGAAAGGCAAAGGTATGCCAGGTACAGATTACTGAGGCGTTAATGAGCAGAGTGAAGCAGTACCCTCTCTCTGGGACAAAGTTTCCATATTCTGTACAGAGTGTTGCTTTAAAGCTCCTAGTCCTTGCTCCAGACTTCATACATTTTACCATCATACTTCAGTCAGTCAGGTGAAAAAAATGTATCTATTTTAGCTCTTTCTGCTTCTTGTATGTGACCAGTGGCAAGAGCAAGTAGACAGAAACCTGCAACTGCATGTTTGACTGCTGCACTCACGCTACTTCCTTGCAGACATACTGGAAACTTTCCTGCAGTGCAAAGGAACCAAGAAGGGGGTTGAAACTAGATGATCACTATGGTCCTTTTCAACCCTGGCCATTCTATGATATTCATAGAGCATGCATATGCATATTTTATCTGGGCTACAGAGATTGATTTTTGTGCAAGCTTTTACGAATAGTTCTGGTGTAAAGAGGAAAAATATGTTATTTTGTCTTGTGCCAGAGGGCTGAAAGGGAATAATGATAAACATCCTAAAATTATCTAAAGGAGTTCTTGAGAGATTTGACAGCTATAGTTATAAAAATGGAATACCTTGTAAGACTGTTCAGTTCTGGGTAGCAATCTCTTTCTGGATAAGTCTAGGAACTTGTGCTGTCCTAATGACAACTTTCTAGCTTAGCGTGAAAACTAATGATCAAAATTCGAGTCATCTGCATGCGTTAGTTGCTACTGAAAGCCTAAGACCCAAGTTTTCCTCTTGCCACGGACCATGTGTAGTGCTTTCTATGTATAGAGAAATCATCCTTAGAGGGTAGGCAGAAGAAAAGTTTTTCATGAAGGACTGATGTCTTTTTAAAAATAACACAGGTTAGTAGATGTTAGAATATCTAGTAGGATTTTTGAGATCTGATTAGGAGAGGGGAAGTAAGAATATTGAAGTATACGCAAAGAACTAAGCTGTCCCTTTATGTTATTTTGATACCTATGTGTCTCACTATGTGTGTAAGTGAGGGGTAATTGCTTCAGTATTTTCATTCAGTCAACAAGAGGTTTCCCCTCCTAGGAAAAGAAGCTGCAGTTTTAATAAAGTAGAGGGTGAGTGTTTGAATCCTGTTAGCTCCTTACATAGGGTCAATTCTTCTCTCCATTGCATCACTGAGCGTTCACACCTGAAATCACTTTGCTGTAAGTCGGTGAGCTTGAATTTGCTCTATACACTGTTAGAGCAACGTAACAACTATTTGCTCACTTCTAACTTTGTACATAATCTTGAAAATATATTTGTGAAACTGTTGTTCTCTTTTGTTCTCTTCTAGACTAAAGAATGAATTAAAAATGGTGTGATTGATGAGCCAGACTCCAGAAGATAATACAGGTGAGTGACAGGACAGTTCTGAGTTAAGCAGAAGAGAAATATGACACAAGTTATGGTAATAAGGTGCTCTAAAGGGTTGGAAGGAAAACCAACCAAAAAGTACCTCAGCTGTTGAGATTTTTCCTGCTAGTATGATGAAAATGTGCTGACATCCGATGAAATCAGGCATATAACATCTTTCTTATACTTCTTTCACTTCTGGCTTTATCCGAAACCAGCAGATGTCAGTGGGAGACTTTCTAATGCTTGAAGAAACCTATGAAACTGCCAAATCATCTCTGTGAGTGTGTGATTGGTTCTGTCACTGTCGGAGTCACAGCACTCTGGTGTGTTAAAGATGTCTCAGGGGATGGTACATGAAACCCTTCAGCTGGCAGAGAAGTGGTAACTGGATTTCATGCTTATTATGAGTAGGTTAAGCCCTGAATCACGTGCTTTCACGTGCCCTTGCTAAGCTTCTTTTCAGCCCTCACTGTATCAGTCCTGGATGCTCCAGTTATTCACACAATAGTCCAGGCCCTCTTGGGTGCTTGCTGGGTACTTTGGTTTACAGCCATGAGGTTTACAGCCTAGTTATGTACTGCTCAAAAAGGAGTGTCTCTTGATAAGGCCTTTGGTCAGTGGAATCTGGATCAGGACCTTTGAGTGAGACAATTCAGGAATCTGGAAATGTACACAAACAAATACACCTTCAGTAGGAGCAATGCTTGAACAATCAAATCAGCTTCTGCTTTTTTTTTTTCCCTCAGCAATTAAACTGACCCAAATTCCTCCCTAGCGTAACGGTCCTCCCATCAATGAATGTATGCCTGAATGCAGCTGCCCTGATTATGTTTGTTTCTACAGCATGGTACAGGTTTTGAATTCTAGAGCTTTGCAGCCAACCACTGAAAAAGCCATAAAATCAGTCAATGGCTCTGGGTTTCCTGCAGGACTAATGAATAAAACAATCAGAACTCTCTAGGCCAAAGCATATCTGAGGAATGGTTTTGCATAAAATGAGCTAAAAGACATTTAAACAATGTGTTACATTTTCTCCCCTTCTCCTCCCTACCAGGTACTAATTTAAAAAATTACTTACTCAGTTAACCTCAAACTTCCCCTCCTTACCTTCCTCAATTCTCCATTGAGGAACCAAAACCAGCCAAGTCAGAAAGTTGTAAACGTTGCTGTTCTTCTTTTTGTGTTACAGCTGTATTTAGAAGCCCAAGCCAAGAAATCTGGGCCAAATGTGTTAACATGTGCTGGCACTATGGGGAACAAGGCTCTGCAAATGTTGTTGTTAGGGTTTTGTTTGGGTTTTTTGGGGGGGACAGTGGGATGCTAAGCAATTTAAAAAAGTATTCAATTCAGGTTAACTTGAAAGGAGAAATCTACAGTTTTCCCAGAGGAAAAAAATGCAGATCTGGTTATTTTTTTAAATTGAATAAAATGTTTTCTTAATATTTTCTAAGAAAGAAAGCATTATTTCCTTCTCTCCAGGAAGGGTCTCTGTAAAGCCCTTCCAGGACCAGTAGCTATCCTGATCCACAGAGGGGGGATATGCTCTCTATCATTTTCAGCAGCTTACACAAAAGGACAGGATTTTTGATAAACTAGTGGTCGATAGCCCCTGGGATGTGGAGCCTCAGGAAGCACAGCCAGGCACTTTCCCCCATGAGGTAGTACATCACTTAAGTCGGGCTCATGGTCTCTTCCTCCAGCCCACCTCGCTTTTCCTCAAAGCTGTCGGCTCTCACTGGAACTATTGACTGCGCACTGCTACTGTGCTGCAGACCAGAGGTGGGCAGAGGGGAGTTGGCTGCCCGTGACAAGCTGCTTGGAGAGCAGGAAATTTGGGAGCCACACCATTAGGATCTCTCACACAGCAGAGACAGACCAATTCTTGCTTTGCTCATTCTCACTCCCTTCGCTAGTGCCTTGCCTCGCTCCCTTCCCCTCTCTGCCTGCTCTGCAGAGCAGAGCCTTGGAGGTGTAACCCTGCACCCTGGCATCTTTCCTTGCTGCTCCGCTTTCCATAGCTCCACTTAGGGACAAACACCAAGAGGTGAAACAAGGTGTGGGAGACAGATAAAACAGCATGAGGGTGAGCTTGTCACATGGGAAGAAAGTAGTTTATTTGTATTAGTCCAGACCCTTGGCGTGAGGGGCACTATTAGTCTGTGCACGTAGCTCCCCTCGATCCCTAGACGAGGAGCTGGCAAGGCCCCATAATACAGCTCCAGCTGCAGCAGCACAGACATGGAAAGGCTGCAGATGAGCTCAGCGACAAGCTGTGAAAAGCTGAAAATATCTTTGACTCGAATAAGACCCTGGCTGGGCAGGGGCACGAACTGGCAATGTAGGATCTTGTAGGATCACATTATTGACTTGTTTTAGTGAGGTGAGTGGCTGAGGTGGCAGTGAAGTTGGCCTGTAAAATTCTGAAGTGCATCTTCTGAACTCTCCTAAGAGAGTTCAGCGTGTTTATTCTGCTCCTTGCATGCTGTTATTTGTTCTCTGTGCTGGGATGCAGTGATTTCCTCCTTGGCTGTGTTCCCATTGTACCTAGAGCCTGACTGTATTTTTGCATGAAATGCTAAAGGACATTGGCTGGGCTGGCTGTGACAGGTGAGTGGCATAGCTCGTGTGCCAGCATTCAGACTGGTGAAAATAAGGTGTGGGTACAGGGGGTGTCTGTACCTGCTGAACTGGGAGCAATGTTGTGGGTGCTCCTGGTCTGTACTCATTGGCTTGGCTTGGTCCACAGACATAGGGGTTATTTCTTCATCCATGTTAGGATTTGTAACCACATATACATTAAACAACTACAGCATCGTTATTTTTAACCTGTTGCATTTCTTGGCTTGGTGAATGCAATGGTTCTGGGTGGGATTTTCAAGTATCTCCAGCTGGCATCATCTACCCTTGAAATGCATACTGAAATGCCTAGTAACTTCAAAGGGGGAGAGAGAGGACAGTCCTGGTTCGCTTTGAAATCCTATTTCTAGATGCTTAAATAACTGAACGTTACTGCAAGTTATTCACTGGGGTATATGAATGACCGTATCTGTGAACATGTTTCAGGCACAGACAGGAAGGTCATGTTTAAGTCTTTTTAATAAAGTTTTAAATAATAACATGAATATTTATTTACAGAATAATGTTGTTGGTTTTTTTTTGTAATTCACTAGGGTTCGTCACTACTGGTTGAGCTCTCATAGTCATTGGTGTTCTACAAAGGCAGCAGTGAGAGACAGGCTTGCATTGAATATTGTGCAATCCAAGGTACAGAACTTGCAGAGATTTGTTTATGTGCTAAAATTTGCATACTGAGAGTGGCCTGTGTGAGACCACCTAAACTGTAAAAGTTAGATGCTTGCAGATTTCTGCAGGATTAGTGCACTCAGCATTTAAAAGCAGTATTCCTTTTCTACTGGAAGTTGTGCAGTTAGAAATAGTGCATTATCTCAAGAAAGGTGCTTTTAGCCTGTCCTTGTTGCTGGTTATGCTGATAACTGTTCTGGCTGTCTGAAGGGAGGATGCTAAAAGTACAGTCCGTGTGAGTAGGGAAAAATGTGTCACTGCCAGTGGTGGGCAGACAGCAGTTGTTTACGTAGAGCTTATGTTTGGCTAAGCATCTAAAAGGTTAAACATTCCTTCAGATTGTCTGTCCCCTGAAGCAGAGTTATGCCTGTTGACAGGACACCAAATTAATTAATTAGTTGTACTGAGAAAAAATCAGAGCTGCCAGAAAGTCACAGGAAAGATGAAAAAAAACCCTGTGAAAAACACATAACATGAAAATTGCCCAGAGTCTGTATCCCTCTCTTCACCGGTTCGGGTAGAGGTACAGCTTTTGTGTTCTTGTACTGTGCTTGGCTGCCTTTTAATTGAATGATATATTAAAAAAAAAGTCACTGGGTTTCCTGCCAAATTTTTCAACCAGCTCTTTGCACTGCTACCTAAGAGTACAAGACAGAAGTCTGTCACTTGTTTCTGAAGCAATCAGCAGACCTCCAGCATCGGAGAACTTTGGGGGAGGAGGTAAGCTCTTGGTTAATTTAGACAAATTTCTTGGTATCAAGATACTAAAACAATGAATAGCAGCAATTAGTCAACTTCCTTTTTTTTTTTTTTTTTTTTTTTTTGGTCAAGCGGGAGATCTTAGGCTCCGTGTGCCTTCTGAAATTCCTGTGTATACTCTGTAAAACATGCTCCCACAGCATGATAACAAAATGAGTATATGAAATCTGGTCCTCTGAAAAAATAACCTCTCTTTCCTATTTTTTTAAAAACAGTATGAATATTCAGAAGGTCTTTAAATATACATTGCTGATTTCTAGAGTGGAGTTGTTGTTCGGGTTGGGCTTTGCCTGTACTGTAATGAAAAAGGCGAGTCAGCAGATGGCAATGTTGTACAGACGTTCAGACAGGAGACAGCCACATCAACAAGGGAGGGAAACCTCTGATACTCCCTAACTAGCCAGGAGGGAAAACGGAGTGGCCCCTCCAGGCCATGGGGAGCTGGCCCTCCAAGCATACTTCGGCTGAATGCTTGCGTAGGCTTACTGAGGTTTTACTGCTATTTCTAACAGCAGTTCAACATTTAAAGCCCCTCATTTGAAAGGGCAAGCCCATTATCATTTAAGAAGAGCAATCTAATTAGTGCATTTCCATATTCTTTTAAAAACATGATTTCGTAATGCTACATAAGTACAACGTGTTCTTTCCCACACAGATTGCATTTTTTTTCAAAAGATAAGTGAGTCTGATGCATTAGCTTTTGCTGGAATGTTGTGTGACAATTTAACTGATCTGTTCCTGCCTTTTCAGGCTGAAACTAGGAAAATCAACTCACCCAACACATTTCTCTAAGGCCAAATAAAAGTAAGTTATTTCCGTAGAACCCACTGTGGTTCAGGCATAATGCAAACTAGTTTATACCTTCACTACGTCTAATCTCAAATCACCAGAAAGCTTCTCTTTGGCTTCAGCAAGTTCCGGATTAGACCTGCTGTGCTTTGCCAGCTAGAAAGTCAAAAGATGCCGGATATATTTCTACCTCCTTTCTTTTTTTATGTTTTTTTTTTTTAAACTACTGTGGAGAGCTATTAAGGTGCTTTGATCTAAATATGTAAATCAAAGCTGCAGAAGCTCCCTGCTTCCAACTGTACCGAAGGCACTGGAATGAGGCGAAAGAGCCTGTGGTAGATAACTCCAACATCTAAAACCCATGGAATAGCTCAGCAAGAACTGGGAAAGACTTCTGTAAAATATAGAACTAACAGATGTCTTGAGAGAAGACAAGTGAGTAATCGTTTGAATAGAACAATCTTTGGTTCAGATGATATTCTGCTGCACGCTCTGAAGTCTGAAGCTCTGTGTTAGTAGCTAAAAAGAGCAGGCATCATTTCAAATGCTAGTGAAATGTGAAGTACAAAGCTTTTTGCATCCAGAGTTTCGTCTAGCAACTTGGTCTACGAGCCAGAAATGGACATGTGTGCTGAAAGACCAAGTCAAATCATTTGTATCAGAGTAATTGGTTTAGCAAAAGCGATGCTAGGAACACCTTTCCTTGTTTACACAGTGAAGACCTGGTTTTACTCTCTGTTAGGTTTCCCTTAGGATACAAGAACTGGCAAGAAGTGAGGCTCTATGTCAGACTCAAAGACATGTGTAACTTGAGATGTAGTGCTAAATTAAAACTCCTGTCACACAGGAACTACTTACTATAATTTATGTCAAGGTTAATGGAGTAAAAAGTATTGGACTATTTTAAATGCTGATCAGACATGTTGCCAATTAGTATCACTGCAGATTTTTTCCTTAGGTACTGAAGGGTATTTCAGTGTTTCTCAGAATTTATGTCTTTTTTACAGGAAGTTGAAGGAAATATCACAGGAATTTTAGATAAACTGAGAATCACTCAGGGAAATCGAAGGTGAGTCTGAAATGTTCAAATACCTGTGTCAGTGTGGTTACACAGAAAGTGTTAGAGTGATGGAAATGCTGTTTGTAACCAATTGCTAGGCCAAAGTAAGATTAGTTATGAATAGCAGCTGTGTCAAGTGCTGGTTGCAGGGCACACACAGTAGCAGCTGGGGGTCATAATCAGATATTAGAGATTTGACTTCAGTATGTCCCAGAGTATGAAAGGAGAAAAATGAACAATGGAAATTATGCATAGTGTTTGATTAACAGCTCTAATTGCTTCAGTTGTTTATTTAGGGACAGAACAGACACATCATGCTACTTGTTAAAGCCTTTTAAGTTTTGTACCAGTGTCCTGCTGATGTTTTTTTGCACCTGATGTGGAGGACTTCAACCCCTGCTCTGTTCGGACATTCCTCACTGGTGCCAGTTTTGGTAAATTCTTTGTGAAGTGGAATTTTTTACGTTGGGGACCAGCTTGAGACTCCCAGACTTGTTTCACATAAGCACGTTCTTTTTTTTTTTTTTTTTCCCTCTCTCCTGGAAAGGGTTTGATTGTGGGGTTATTGCAAACATTTGAGGGTAACATGTTTTAAGGAGTTAAAGCATGCAGCTTGGGTTATATTGATGCTGCCAGTCAGAAGTAAATGTTGAATCTCTGTTGCTGTGGTGCTTTCAGTATTTAAGCTTAGCCCAAGCCTGTTTATTCTTGCAATGCTTTTAATGTTCCAAAGCCTTGGATGAGAAGCCGTCCAAGCTAAAACAGCATGGAAGAGAGCGCACAAAATGCACATACTCAGATAGGAATAAGTTTCAACATATGTGGCACAGCTTCAGATTGGTTGCAAGTTTGTAGTGCTGCTCACACGTTTGCTTTTCATATCTGAAATACAGTTTTACAAAAACTGCAAATGTCAGCCATAACTAAGGTTCCGCATGAGTTGGAAAAAAATATATCTATAAAATAGCTGAAGAGTCTAGTTTACTTTCAGAATGGAAGGTAGCTCTTCACTCATGTGCCCTGCTATTGTCTGCAGGCATTTCTGCACCTGCAATTTATCGGTATAAGAAATCCCTGCATCCAGGCAAATCAGGTAGCGGCAGGCTGCAATTAGTTTAATTCCTTAGTTTGCTACATGCCTAATTTGTTAGTTTAAATTTGCACATGTAATGCAAATTATTTAGTCTGTCAGACGGAGGTGGGCATCACACAGTAGCAAAAGGCCTGAGCAACACACAGAAAGGCTCAGTGACCTTAGTGCATTTTGGGTCGGCCTTTTAGGTTTTCGGACATTAACCAGACATTATGGAGTTGTCTCCTGTTGTTATAACACAACATTATCTAAGAGAACTCTTACTCAAATTGAGATGGCAGGTGGTGTTTCGTGCCATAGAGTTCAGAACAGTCACTGCAGGTTCCTGTTGTGTTTGTGAGCTGTACACTTTCATGCACATGTATGAGATTGTTGGTAAAAATCCAAAATTATACTTATAGACTCCAAAGAACAACATCCATCAATGTAGAAAAGAATGATTCTGGTTTTGTCTTATTGCCAACACTTGGTGTTAAAGGGGATGTGTTTTATTTGCTGACACAGGCAGAAAGTTTTACTTTTAAATTGTATTAGCAAAGTAAGAAAAAAATCTTTTTTTTTAAGACTTCAGTCTTAGCAAAAAAGAAGCCTGAACTCAGATCTTGTGGGATATAAAGATTTTCAATTAACTTTTAGCTTAAAATAAGAAATGATGAACTCTAGGAATCTATGGAATCTTAAAAAAAAGGTTAAGCTTCAGTTAATTTACTGTTTCTGGGTCTTTGATTAAGTTGAGAATTGCCAACGTCAGATTTCACAAGGTGGTGTGTAGAGTTACAGTAGACTTTTGTTGTTGGAGGGTGGCAATGTGAACAGCTCTCGATTCAGGAGCTGCTCCCTAATGATCTAAGACCGCTAATATATGATAATTTCATGAACATGGAAAGTAACCTGCTTTATGGTATGAAGTGACTGTATATTATGTAGTTAAAATTTCCTGGATGGATGCATTCATTAAGCTTAATGAGGGAAAAGGGAGGAATTGGAAGAGAACAACAGTAAAGCAAAGCATGAAATCTAAATAAACAGTCTCTCCACAAACAACGTGGAAAACACTTACTAGACAATGGCATGTATCTGGCCTCCTGTTTAAATTTGCAAGACTTGTTTTGCAAGAGCTGAGTGCTAAGAAGACCTAAAGATTTACGGGTGATTATAAAATGATATGCGGAATTACCTGAAAATGTGTTGGTTACTGATGGTTACATTCCCTTCGGAAACTGAATGCAAGTCAGGGTTGCTGAGGGGCAAGGGTGACATAAAGGACTTGTGGCAATAGGACAGTCCTTTGATCCTTCCCTTCAAAAGTGTATCATGGTCTAAGAACATGCACAACAGGAAAGGTGCAAACATAGTGATAAAGCATGACACGTGCATCTGCTTAGAAATTACAGAACTGTGCATGAACCTTCTTTCTGGTATTTCTTTGATTTTGAAATGAGAGTTGCATGAGTTGCAGGAATTTAATAGAATTAAATGGAATGGTATGGAATTTAATAGATAAAGTCAATGTCATTTGACAGACCAAACTTGGAAGAAAACGAAGCACAGATCTGTCTGAGAGGGTAATAGGATAGATTTTGTGAAAAGGTAAAATTTGGGAACATTGTTAACGTGGAATAATTGGTCAGCTAAAAGGCTATTAGAAATAAAACATTAAGGTAATTAGTAGTAGTAGATATAGCTGAATACAAGGTTAATTAGTCTCATTTGTATGATGTTAATTATAAAAAGTAATCAGCCCTGGGATACTTACAGAAGTGCTCTTATTAAATGTTTTAAAAAATGTAGCAGAAAGCCTCATATTTTGCTTCCAGCGGAGCTTATGTATAAACCTTTTAAAGATGCACACTGTCTTGGGATATTTGCATAATAAGATGTTTTATAAAACGAATGTCCAAAATTCTGCTCCTCCCCCTCAATGTTATGAATAACATTTCTAGAGCTGATGTTATCCTCGTTCTCCAGGACAGATCAGGGAGACTGAAACATTAAGAGTAGCATGATATTTCTGAATCAAAGCCTATCTTGAGGCATAATTAAAGGAGAGCATCTAATTATCTGAAGTCAAAACTGTATCATCCTTTACCCTTAATGCACATAAGCTAACTTAGATGACATTTAATTAGAGGCAAAGCATGGATTAATACTTGTTTAATATCTACAGTAGAAGCTTCCCTCACGTGCTAAGAGATTGTCCAGTGAATTGGGGCAAATATTTAGCCTGTGTATGCAGCTAAATAAATAATTTGCAGCAAATAGTTTACTTAGCAAAATTTCTACTGTTTCTGCAGAAAGAATGTGATTTCTTCAGGCTTAGCAGCTGTCTGACGAAAACCTTTTTATTCTTAATGCTCATTTGAGAAATTAAAAATATTCAAAATACAGAAGTTTCAACACTATTCTTTAGCTGTAAATGGATGGATGAAGTCATATGGTTTTATTTGTTTTCTTTGTTAGATGGTTATATGTGCAGCTCTAGTGGAAGTACTGGAATTCCTTTTGGACTTAGCTTTCCATTCTCATTTGTATTGGTCAACTGTCTCTCTCAGGACTTTGTAGAAGGTGGCTAGAAAACAACTGCAAGATATGATGAGACATGGTCTTTTTAATGTGAGTAAATATTTGCAAGGAAAAAAAAAAAACAAAACCCTGTATTTATTGTCGGGTCTTAACAGCTCTGTTTGATCCATGCCTGAGTCACTGCAGCAAAGGAAGGCAGCAGGAAAGCAAGTTATACTGTGGAAACAAAGATGTCCACACTCAGCATTATAAAGCCTTGTAGAACAGTGCCGTGGGTATAAACCATCTTTACTTTCAGAGCATAATACGAGATTTAGAAAAGGTTTCTCAGTCTCTGGTCTTTAAGAAGATATACAGGAGAACAGCATAACTTTATGTTCTAGAGCTGCTGAATCCAGCTGAGTAGAACAGGCAGGTGAATGGTAGCTTTCTGCCTAGATCCATTCCAACAAATCTCAGTCAACTAGCAAGTTGGTAGGGAGGATCAATCATCCGCTGGAGACGAATCTTTCTTTCTCATTAAGCAACCTCAATTTCCTGAAGTTAGATGCGTTTGTTTTAGTTCCTTTTTTATGTCTCATAATGGGAAGACTCCCCAGTTCTGTCTGTGTTGGTGGTGGGGTGTTGGCTATCGCTGACTTAGGTCTCAGTTTCTGTTCAGTGATTGTCTCGGTTGTATGCTAAATGTTTTTTAGGAAGGTTTGAGAGCTAATAGAGGGAGTTTTGTTATCTGAAAATGAAGAATTAGTTTCTGAGAATCTAGAAGAAAATAAGGGTAATGAAGTAAAGGAAGATAAATATTCACCAATTCAAATGTATTCTTAATATCTTGAAGTTGTGCAAGGGGAATCCAGGCTTGAAAAACTACAGTTGGACCTTAGAATGAAATATTATAAAGCAACTTCAAAATCATAAGCATTATTTCATTTTTTGCATATATTATTGTGGATAGCTACAGTGTCTGCATAAAGAGATATATTTCTGTAACATTTTTAGAAAAAGTCTACTGCTAATAATTGTTATATTTAATAGCTGTGTTCTATACGGTTTTTGGTAGATACTGCCCTCCTTCTGTCATGGCTCCTTTCCTTATGGGAGCACCAGCAAGTATCAGTTAAACTCTCAGGACAGAACTCAAAAGTGGAAGTTATTAAAGTAAATCAAAGCTGCATCTTTGAAATAAGGAATGTATATTAGTCTTGAACCAGGCCTTGAACTATGCTGGTACATACTGGCATGTGAACATCGCTTATGGGAGACTTTTCTAAATTTTTCTGAAAGCATGAGCTGGGTTCAGATCAAGTGGAAGCATCTGCCTGATTTTCAGAAAGCTTGAAAAAAACAGGTCAAAGAAAAGAACTAGTCTTTTCAACTAGAAGGGTTGTTGTTGTAAATACCTGTAATTGAACTTTTGTTGTGAGGATTGTTTCTGCTTATCTTTATGAAAAATGCGAAGAAAAAGTAGGAAGAAGACAGATTATACCTACTGCACAGCTGTATCCATCATAAGGGAATGTCTTATTTTGGCCCCTGGAGGATCAACTTGGGGTCAATGGAGTCTTTTTTTTTTTTTCAACTTAATAAGTAATCAAATAGAAAATGGATGTGGGAACAGAAAATGTTTGCAGCAAGCAAGACCAATCCAGAGTTGTTGATGTGTCCTCATTGGAGGGACACCCAACTCAAGCGGCTCAGAGACTGTACATCCCAGTTTATCCAAGCTACATAGTCTACTGCTGGCGACTTGGGATGAGTCTTTTTTTCAAACAAAACAAAAAAACCCAACCCAAAACAAAACAATCAAGAAGCAACCAAGCCCACGATTTTCAAAAAGAAAAAAACCAGCAACACAGGATCTTGGGATTCTTTGAAGTTGTTTCTTATTTGGGAAAACTAAAAGGCTATTTCAGGTTTTTTTTGCTATTTTTTTCAATTGAGTGATTTCATCAAATTTCAAGAACAGGTTGTCTCTGTAGTAGGGGAAGTTGCGAGACATCACATTGAAGAGGTTACTTTATGGAGCTGACTTGTTATGTTTTTGCCTTGTTTTAAGTGCAGACCCATGAAAACCCGTAGCTGTAAAACACTCTCAGCATTCTTCCTCTACCGTCCTTCTGGCTCAAGCCACTAAGTCAAGAGACACACAAACTCCAAATTCTGTAGTGGTGCCTGTGGTCTCACAGCATTTCAGTACCTCACTTGCATTGGCCTCTTGTAGGATTCGCCAGTGAGCCATTACTGACCCTGGTCATAGACATAGGCATCTCAGAGCATGATTCCACCTTGTCCTAAAAGATGTATTTTAAACTATTTTTTGAAAATTTTATTTTAGACCTGTAACCCCTTTTTCCCGTCTTCTGGGGAAGAATACAAGAACCGGAATGATTAGGGGAATCAGCAGTGTCTCCCAGTATCTAGTGAACCACTTTTTGTGTGAATTTGCCATCTTCTGCCATCTATGCTACTAGAGAGCAGTTAAACAAGCCATGATGAAAAAGGAAGAGAAAAAACCAGTAGTATTATCTCCATGATTCGCTGTCCAAGGTTTCATTTGGCTGTAGAAACCTTCTATAGAATGACATTGACACCAAGAAGTGAGAAGGATAGGATTTTCTATGGGTAACAAGAGTAGTCAGAATTATAACTGTAATAACCAGAAAAAGAGTTGAAAGTAAGCCAGAATCCCTCAGTAATACCTAATCTGTGGAGTAGGAAGGGAACGTCATATAGCAACATACGGTGTTGCTCACTGCTGGGTACAGCGTTTTGTGGAAAATGCTTTCTGAATTTAGGTCCATGGTGCCAGTTCCCATGTCCTGTTTTAGAGGTGGAAAATGAAGAGCTGCTGCAATATGTAATGTACTCTGTGTGGGTAACTGAAAATATCACAGCCACAAAGTCACAAATTCCATATGTAATGGAATATTTATTTTTTTTTTGCTGGGGAGCGGAGTGGATCTTTCTGATCATTTCAGTGAAATCAGGGCAGGGGAAATTGATTTGAACTTTATTCCAGGGACAACGTATGCATTCATCTCACAATATAAACCTGCCATTACCCAAATCTGATCTATACTCATGTTCAAGTGCTAATTATTATTCTGCGAACAGGAATGTGCATTTTGAACTCACTAATTATTACAGCAGATTTTTAATAATTCTATTCTTGTAACCCTCAATTTACCTTTATTGCATTTATGAAATAAATGTAGGAGCTCCCAGAAGGCGAATGTAATATTATTTTGTGCTCACCTCTCATCAGGGACTCTGGCAGAAGTTTACAAACATCAATTAAGATTCACCATGCTACCATCTGGGAAATAACTTTTCTTACACCCATGTTACAGATGGGTAAACAAGAAGGAGCTAAATGACTGGATAATGGAGCAAATTTGGAATAGAGTTCTCACACTGCCTCCCAGTCCCTCACTTGGGTCTAACCAGTAAGCATGCTGCCACAGAGTTTATTTACATTTTGAGACTGGTTTTAATGAACTAAGTTGCTATTTCTTTGTCTTCTGAATTGTCCAAAACTTACCAACATTTTATTTTAATAGACCTTTCCCATACTCAGGCTGGTATTTATAGTTAAATATAATGTTTATCCTTGCCTTTGGTTGCTTCTTACATTTGCCTGTGCTTCATACAGAGGACGATAGCAAGCAAAGCACAGATAATTTTTGGGGTTCCTTTTCAGACATGTTCCCGCTGACAACAGTGGCTTTTGGATCAGTTCCTCATGCTCATACTATAAATTGATCTCTCCAGTTCCTCAATTAGTTTTAATTTTCCTTGCACAGAATCCTTTCCATTTTCTAATGTGTTTGTGGTGGTGGTTGATAAGGCATGCCCAAGAGGATTAGGAAACGTTTTTTTCTGTTGTGGATTCTTATACACTTATTCACTCAGATCAGACTGATTACTTCTTTTTTTAAATTTTTTTTTCATCATAGAGTTTCTCTTCCTGTACTGTTGGTAGCTGTATTGTTGGTAGCCCCTTTCAACCTAACAATGTTATATCTAATTGTGGTGGAAATGGAAAGCTGCTAGTTGTGACAAATGCTCTCCTTCCATTTCAGCTCTAGGTAATTAAAGTTTTTTTGGGGGTGGGGGTGTTTAAAGGTCATGTCAGTTCTCCTTGATGTGTGATATTAATTATAAAGGCAAAAGGACCACTCCTATAGTAGTCACTCTATGACACTGGAGATTTACTTCCTTGTGAAAAATGGACATTATTGTTACATTATTGGAAGTTCCTGGAATTATTTCTCCTAGAGAGAGTGTGGTGCCCCAGAAAACCTGGCACATGACTGTACTGATAACTTCCACACTTTAGAGACATTCTCTTGGGAGAAAGCCATCCTTACCAACCTAAGATTTAGAAATGCCACCTGGTTCTTTCTGATTTCAGCACTGAGATGAACAATCATTAGAACAGATGGGCAGGTACACTATGATCATTGTCTTTGTCATAAGCAGCAATATTATTTAAAAATATGTCAGATTATGCCTCAAATATTGGCTTAGGGAGCAGTCAGTGGAGGTCTGTTATTACCCTGAAGGGACGGGTTACTGTTATGTCCGTTCCGAAACGAAATCCAGCCACATGATGCATACATTAATCCCAGCAGGATGACTGTGTAAAGTATGATTAGCAAGGTTAGCTGTGTACAGAGGAGTGTGTTTTAATAACATAAAGAAGATCCACAGAAGGATTTGAAACTGCCCAAACTGGCCTTTTGCTTCACAAGGGGCCAGCAGTCTGTCAAGCAGCACAGCAGTCGCTGGCTGCCTACTTGCCATTTGGGCAAGTGATAATCGCATCTAATCATGCCCAGGAGACACCAGTGTTTCCAAAGCAGATGGGAGCAGCCAGGGGGTGGGAGATCAAAAGGCATCACTGAGGGAAGAAGTGACAGGAAAAGGAAGATTTGAAAGAGAAGATCTGAGAGGTTGGTGAAAAGCCAAAAGTAGAGAACCTAGAATCAAATCCTCTTCTGTTTAAAAAAATATTATTTCCTTTGATTGTGCTACGCAAATAGGTTCTGGGACTTGAGCTGTGAATGTGTCACAGTTGGTTCCATGTGAAACATTAGAGCTGAGTGAAGTAGAAGGATTTCTTTTTGTCTTTTAATATTTTTCTCTGTAAATTTTGTAGCTCTCTTATCTCTTTAGCTTCTGTAAAGGAATGGTTTATTTTACATTTGTTTAAATATGGCTTGAGTTCAGGTTCATTTCAGGGTACTGGCAAATGCTGAAATCAATTACTACTTCTGGTAGGGAACCTTAAACTTGACTGCAGGATTTTTTTTTTTTCTGTGTCCAGCAGAACTGTTGCTCTTGGTTGCCAAAAGAAAGCTCAGCACTTGCCCAGCTGCATGGACCAGTTTGCAAGCTGATGATAGAGATCTATGTGGAAGAAGCCTCTTCTGGCTAAAAGCATTAAGTAAGTACAGAACAGTCTGACCCACAGAGAAGCTGGTAGTATCCAACATTTAATTTACAAACAATTTCACAAAATTGAGTACAAAATCAAGTACAAAATTGGGTAAAAAATGGAGGTGATACTTACTGCCTACTAAAGAAGACACTTCTCTGACGCATTCTGCAAGCAAGAAATATGTTCCAAACCTGGAAGCAGTTTAGCACAAGAGAGCCTGAAGCCAAATGTGAGAGTTTAAGGAACTAAGATAAAAGTCCCATCCATGTTCTAAAGCATGTATTCAACCACAGCAGATACAGTCCCTGGAAAACTGAGTCTCATTTAGGATATGAACTGTTAATAAATCCTGTGTGTTCTAGAGAGTTTACCTTACTGGTGAGTCAAGGAACTAACATAAAGCCACTTTGGATATGGATATAGCCCTCCTTTTTCCTACTGTGCTTATGGTGTTTATAGTAGTATTTGTAATATAAATACCATTTCTAGGATACCAATTTAATGCCAAGTGGAAACCTGAGGATTTTTTTTTTCTTGTGCATATGCTTGGCCCTCTAATAAAGTGTCTTTTATTGGTTCCCTTTTGCCTCTATTGTTAATGTTTTCCAATAGTGAATGCTCATGGTCTTGGTAGAAGTTTCCACAGGACATTTAGAATAGAACATTTCTCTCATTAAGTCCCAGGAGAGCAGACCTTCTAATTGGGTTTAAATTGGGTTTAAATCTTTAGTAGCAGAATTGTTATTTTCTTCTCAGATGTATTGTCGTCCCGCACTCTGAAAATCAATTATAAACACCATGTAAATGTTATTGTTTTCCTGATCTATTTGTGGCATGAGAAATTATATTGAAAAAAGAATTATCTTTAAAGCCAACATTATTTGCACTGTGACAAAGATGACACAGCCTTAAATGTGGGTTGTTTTTTTTTCCTTACCCCATTCGATTCTGATATGTCAAGCTGTCCTTATCCAGCAAGCTCAAACTTGCAAAGTTTTTTCATCAAAACAGTGAGTTGGGTGCCCGAATCGCAGAAACACAGGGTTGGAAGAGTGCTCATGAAACTTAACTGAGTCCCAACACCTGCCTAACCTGTTCTTGAGATCTTGAAAATACAGAGGGTGGAGTAGATTCTCACCCTCTATTAGCTTCCCTTATCTTGTGTTTCACTTTCCTGACTGTTAGACGTCTAGAACAGCTTTCTGAAATGCAACTTGAAGTCATCTTAGGAGCGCATATGGCTGAATTCTTCTTGCAATCTTTGAAAGAGGAATTACCTTTTAATAAGGTTTCAGTCATGCAGTTTGATGGAGGTGAGAAGACTGTGTCCTTCACTAAGTGAAATATCCTTTAAGTCATAAAAAGGACCAAGGCTTCTGAGTACTCACGAGAATACAGAAGTGACAATAGGCAGTTTATTTTAAGTAAAAGCAGAACACTTTCAGTGGCAAAACTCATCACCACACCAGCAGTATTAGGAATTCATAGAATCATTGAATGGTTTGGGTTGGAAAGGACCGTAAAGACCATTGAGTTCCAACCCCCTGCCATGGGCAGGGACACCTCCCACTAGCCCAGGTTGCTCAAAGCCTCATCCAGCCTGGCCTTGAACCCCTCCAGGGATGGGGCATCCACAGCTTCTCTGGGCAGCCTGGGCCACTGTCCCACCACTCCCACAGGAAAAAAATTCTTTCTAATAGCTAATATAAATCTGCCCTCTTTCAGTTTAAAACCTTTACTCCTCGTCCTATCACTCCACTCCCTCATAAAGAGTGCCTCCCCGATTCACTCTGAAGTTTAGTATTATGGGCCGAATGATGCAGAGAGAAAAGACTGTGGTTGTTGCTAGATTGTGCATTATAGCAGGTAAACACAGAAAAACATGAAGAAACTCTGCTTTCCAAGGGAGGAACCCCACAGAGAAAGTTTTGGGGTGAGGATTCATTAGAAAGTGGAGAAAGTCTCCTTCGATGACTCATTCTATAGGATTGTCAAATCATATCCATTTTCTAACCATCTTTTATACATGACTGTACAATGTCACAGATGGTTTTTCAGTTCTGTAGTTCTCTTGGTTTGCTTGTCTCATTTATGTCAGGAAACCTTTGTTTCCTACTTTTAAGGGAAATAAAGGTATTTTTCACTATGGCAAATTATCAGCAGGCAAAAAAGGCTTACTATTTTCTCCTACCTTAAAGTAAATGAACTCAACTCCTTAGATCTTGGCAATGTCTATCTGTCCCCTGGTAGGGACCTACTCTCTGGGATTATGACTCCAGCACGGTGCTGCTTCAAATGAGCAAATAATTTCCCATGACTAGCTGCCAGGAATAGGATACTTACCTCAAATCATTACAAAATCTGGCATGTATTTCTTCTGTGTGGCTTTTCTAGATAATTAAACCATTATCTAAAGTGATTAAATTATTTAACCTAAAACAGTTGGTGTATTCAATCTCTTTTATTTTTTCCAATAAACAAAATGCAAGAAGTAGGTAATAGTGGTAAGGTATTGTAATTAACATTTAGTTCTGTTAATGAAAAAAATTTTAAAAAAGAACCCAAACATATGATGAAATTAGTCAGTTACCTAAGCGAATTTAGAACAGAACATGTAAAGATGCCTGTGTATGCAGTGAAAAACCTAGTTATTAAGTCACTACCAGCTGTTTGATGATGTGAACAAAGGGATGCACTTGTTAATGTCTACATCGCATCATCTGTCTAATTAGGAGCAGATTCAAATGTCTAAAATCACCATCAGCATAGTATTCTGGCCAACGTCTTGACTATGAAATACTGCGCAGGGTTAGGAAATACCACTGTGTGTTCTTCAGGATCCTGTGGAGTAGAGCCAGTTCAGGACATGCTGGCATCAAGGTAACACCTGGGAGCAGTCTGGACATTTCAGGACCTATAGATGGGTATGGAAAGGACTGGTGTAGTGCCAGAGGACTGGGTGAGGGAGCAGCTAGCGATATTTTATGAGAGATTGAGTATATAAAAGTAGTTAATATTGCTTTTAGGAAGCTGTGGAAAGAAATCATATGGTTTAATGGGACCTTTGAGGTCTGGGAGTTAAGTCTCCTCCTCCCTTCTTCTCTTCTCCAAGCTTGTCCTCCCCCTTTTCTTCCCTCTAACTACTCGAGGTTTAAACCTTTGCTCTATAGCCCCTCCTGATACCTGCAAACCATCCCCCTGTTTTGGGGGTCACACAGGTTAGTCTATTACCCTGCTCCCTTGCAAGGGGCTGGCAGCTGGCCCACCAGCTGGGTCTGCTCCAGAAGAGTTTCCTTCAGAGAAGCTACAGCTGTGTCAGATGAAAGGGCACCTTTTAAAAAGGGCAAACCTGGGGTGTGCCCCACTCTGCATAATGGAAAGAGGGGTGGCAGCAAGTGGTGCAAGCAGAGCAGTAAATGAGAAGCCTTCACCTTAGAAGGATGTCAGAAGGTGTTTGCAAAAAGCAGGTAAACCTGTTTTGTTCTCTTTGGGATTTGTTTCTAAGTACTTAGAATGCTTAGGTGGTGGGTTCTGGGAATCTTTTTCAGTAAAGACACAAAGAGGTGGCACTGCTCCATTTTATAGCAATGTGTGCTGTACCCAGTGTGATGTGCAGGGGTTCAAACCCACCTGGGCTGGATTGTAGCTCAGCACTAGAGTTCTGTAAGGGTAGGGGTTTCAAGAAGAGATCTTGCTGTGTATCCTCTTTTTATTTATTTTAAAAGACAGCAACTCATAGCTTCCTTTGACTATGGGGCAGGAATGTGTGTGGGAGGGAAAATCTTTACTGGCCTCAGTGTATTGCTTTTGACTTGTTCCTGGATGGTAGCCTTTTTGAGGATTTCTGTGTGTGCCTGCCACGTCTGATCTACCTTACCGACTTTCTTGGTATTTCTTTGTCTGCCATGAGCTGTTTGCATCTTTTGGCAGCTACTGAGCTCCCCTGAGTGATGCCCTGTGGGCTTCCAGGCAGCCCAAGAGCCTCCTGAAGTAGCCTCCCAGTTCTACTCGGGGCTGTTGGTTACAGTGGAGCAAACAGTACCTTTTGTAATAATAATTGGATCTTTAGGAAGAAAAATCTCTTTTTAATAGTTATTGCAAGGTCTGGGTAGTTGTCTAGGACCTGTAAATGACTGACTTGATTTTCTCATCTGCAGAGATGCTCAGGAGAACTCTTTTGGGAGAAGGGCTGGTGCTAAGGCACTGCTTTCTGCCTGTGTGTGTGAAATTAAGGAATTCTTGGCTGCTCGTATGAAAGGACAGTGGGAATTTTGGCAAACCATGGCTATGTCATCTGTTTACCTAACAATTTGGAATTAAAGCCTAGTTTGTGGTGATAGAGCAATACCTTTCTGTATATACTGCTGCTAACACTGCTGTTGGTTGAAGAACTGCAGGTGTTGTTTTATTATCTGTTTTCATAAGTTTTAAGCCAAGGTCTGATTTCTGTAGCATGCAAACGTGCACAAGTATCATGCTGCCATCTGTACCTATACCTACATATTGTCTCAGTGTAAAAACAAAGGTATTTAGCAGACTCCATTCATTGCTGTCATGACTTCCCATGTCTTCATAGTCAGTCTTGCTAAATGTTGCCTTTTGTTATTGTTGCTTAGTTGAGGAGAGGAAACACAGGCTCTCTAAGCACTAGTGTGCTTTATTTTTGAATCCCAGATCCCTGAATAAGGTACTAAAGACACCTGAACTCCTTCCCCCCCCCCTTCCACTGGAGGTGAATGTTCTGGATTAGAGGGTATTTTGCCTCAATTGCTTTCGCAGTTTTGTTGTTGTTGTGTTTTTTATTTTCTTTTTTTTTTGGAACTGTTCTATTTTGAGTATAATACTGGAATATTCTGGCCTGAACCAACCAGAGCTCAAGTGCCCCAATTCCCAGCTGAACATCTGAGTGATTAGTTACTTTTCTCTCCCACACCTGGAGAGCATTTCAGTATCTCATTAAAGAGGAGCAGCATCCCCAGGAGAGAGTACTGCCATGGCTTGGACAGGCTCCTGTGCTGTGTGTGAGGCAGCTCTGTCCAGGCACCCTCACCTCAGCCTGTAATTGCCATGCTCCTTCTAGCCAAAAGGTGGGTACTACCCAGGGTGTTTCACCACGCATCTCTTGATGTATAACATTTTTTCGTTGGGTTGTGTTTCTCAGGTGCGTGAACACTTATTCTGTGAGTTTCTGACATAAGTAGTTAGGCATCTACTTACACAAGGTGGGAGTGCTGTAGGCTTTCTAGAAACTTCTGGTGTCCTAGATACCCAAGTGGATTATTGAAAAAATTTGGTTACTCTCTTATATACAGGCACCTACTAGTTTGCCTGAATGGCACCTTGGGCATTGAGGTGTGGTTTGGTGTTTCCCTGAGGCTGCAGAGTGGCTGCAGTGGCATTGCGCAGTCGGGCACTACACTTGGAGGTCTCAGCAGAACAGCTGGAGTCCTTAAGCTTCATGTTTCTTTCCTTATGCTCTTGTGGACAGTAAGAGGAGGAAAAGCAGGAACGTAGGCATGTCAAAACAGAAGCTGGATAATAGTAATGTGATGAAATGCACTTTAAAACTATTTAGAAAAATGTAAGGCTACAGGAACCTCTACATCATCTTGTTTATTTTGTGCATTTCAGGCTGTGTAACTAGGTTGGTCCTTGCAATCTGATTTAAACTAAACTGTTTCACTGCTTAGAAAACTAAAATACTAGCATGGCCCATGCCTAGACAGTAGCAATCAGGTACTTCATGCCCAAGATGATTTTGATATAATGAGCTTGCTTAGTATGCAGTTAACACAACTTGGTGGATAATATCTATGTCTGCAACTGAAAAATGTAGGAAACCACCATATTTCCTACTGATGTTTCATTGTGGAGGCTTCATCATTGCTATTTTAATCTTTTTCACTTTGCACTGAAACAGACTGGGGAGTAGGTGAGTCACAACCTGTGGTGTTGCCACTCCAGCTGGGTTAGCAAGGGCGTGTCTGCCTGTGCTCTGAGAAAGGGGATTTTCTGTAAGGATTGTGTTGCTTCAGATTTATTTTTTTTAACTATGAAAGCTGTGTGCTGTGGTGGTATGGATATTTGATATTGTGCGTGCAAATTAGGTTAAGTAGCCCTTCCAGCAGGAAAAAAAATACCCAGCGCACAGTTTCTCTGGCTCAGATGGGCAAGTTTCTGCGTAGTTGTCTGAAGTGTGTACATGCACAGAGGCAGAGAGTTATTAAACAATATACTACCACCCTTAAATATACAAAATAATTTACTTCTTAATGTGTGTGTGTTGTGCTTCACCATAATTCTGTGTGAACTTGAGAGACACCTTATACTATTTGAGATGCATTCACAATTATCTTAACAAATGTTGCTCTTTGCTGCAAAGTCAAAGTATATTTGAATATAAGGGCACTTAGAGCATATTTATATCTTCTTGGGGCAACCACAGGGACAACTTCTAAGGCTGCAAAGCCTAAGCAACCAGCTGCCATCTGTAATTGCAGACTTTTGTTATTAACCCCTGTGACTGGAGCACTGCTGGATGTGGAATGACACGCATAAAGTATTTATTGAAAAATAATAAAAATGTATTATCCAAACAGGAGTTTTACCTGCAGTCTCACAGACTGACTTTGTGAAACAAAGGAAAGGAAAGATCAGCCTTCTGGAAACTACTGGCCACAGGGAGGAAAAAAAAAAGTGGGGGGAGCAAAAAACCTACAGCTGAAACATATTATCAGATGAAAGGAATTAGTTTACAACTTGCCCACATTTGTGTAAGAAAGCTTAAGCAAATTACTTGCTCTCTTGAACTTTTAACTTCCCCCAGAACTGAAGCTTGGAGCTAGGATGAAATTATGTTTTGTTATGGTAACATTCATGTATTTGTTTCAACTCATTGTCATTTTTGCATTGTGTAGATGGCAGAACAAAACCTGCTGTTAGGTCTAGAGTCGGATGAAGTATTTGCAGTGGCATATGAAGCTAGGCAAAATTCTGTTTCTGGCACTTTTGAAAGTAGGCTTCCAATGTAGTTAATTGCAACAACATCTTTCCCACCTGATACTGAATTGTATGGTGAGACCACAGAGTGGTCGGGGAAAGAAAAGTGATAGTGCTCTAACCGTGAGAGATAATACAGACACAGATATTTTGATGTTATTATTTCAATCTTCACCCATCTGAGGACGACCACTACACACTCAAAACTGATACTGATGTTTTAAGCAGGACTTCAGTGGTGTCCAAGCGTAATGTCAGCAGTCTGCACTGGGGTAATTTTGTTTTTTCTTTTCTCCTGAGACCTGACGACCAGCTGAATGATTTCCTCTTTCCCCCAGCCCTCCAATGTTGATATAAAACCCAGGGATGCTCTCTAAGAGAGACAAATTTTATTTTGTCTCTGTATTAGACCTAAGTAAATTCTTTTCTTGAAAAAATGTTGTTGAATCAATTATTTGTTGGTGTGTGAAAAGCACCTGCTCGCAAGAGAAAACTTTGAACTTTATCTGGAAAAAAGAAAATACTCTTTAAAACGCATGTTGTCAGCTAGAATGTTTCTATTTGGCTATCCAGCAATGATGTGCCAGCAAGCTGGAATTTTGTTTCTCATTTGCTTTTTCTCCACTATGGACATTCCCAACAGCAGTAGGATCCCACACTCCATGAAGGTCGTGGAAATGGCAGGGTATGCTGGGAACTGAGGCAGTCTCGCCAAGGAGCACGGTTATCTGCTGGGGATACCCCCTAAGGTGCTTAATTAAAACTCCCAGTAGGCAACATCTGCATGAAAACAATTTTGGTTTTGGTGTAGACTAGAAATTTCAGCTTTCTGATGGATTTTATTCCCCCATCCTTCCCCGATAAAAGTCTATTCACTAGTATATGTGTGAACAGACCCCATGGATTCCATTAAAATTAGTGAATTTCCTTCGTAAATAATGTCACTGCAGTGTTCTCACCATGTGTGGCATAAAGAGAAGTGTCAGAACTGTAGTGGCAATCACTTGGGTATGAATGCACGCTTTAGCAGCTTAAGGACCTAGCCTTCTGAGTGGTTATACTGTGTGGTGTTTGTTCTGTTGCTAATTTAAAGGTATTATGGAGGCAAGAAAATGAAGCTCCACAGGCAGGGGAATTACTAAATAGTATTTGGACTATTATACTCCAAACTGCTGGTCTAAGGTACCACTCACAAACCGTGGCCATTTTTCCTGTTCTCTCCTAGTATCTCTGCCCTTAACAGCGCTTAACAGACCTGGGAGTAAGCACAATTAAAATATATATTTTTTTTAATTCTTTCCTGTACTCATCTTTAAACTTGATGGGGATTTTTAATATTGAAAATGCAAGTCAGAAGTTAATGTTCTAATGCCTGGGGTGGATGATTACCTTTGCTGAAAATGAGGCTCAAAATGAAAGGAAAGACTAATTCAAGCAGCAGTAACGTTTTCAAATTGTCTCTATTTCACGTCACAGTTGGCATAGCCTGGTATTAGAAGTCCCAAAGCACAGTTTCTCTACTGGTTGCAATAAGTCACACTCATATGGTGATGAGGGAGAAAGATAAGTGAGGTCACTTGAGCAGGGTAACACAGAAGCCCCAAAAGGAAAATACTGTGGTAGGCGTTGACCTCCCTTGGGAAGGGAAGACATATGGGAAATTTATCTTGTTCCTACTGTTACATGGACACACTTGACCAGAAATGGGTGTGGTTGAAAGCATTTTTAGTGAGTAAAACACCAGTATGTTAACAATGGCAGGTGACTCTAATGGAAAGTATGAAAAACCCCTAAAAGTGGCTTTGTAAGGGCCAGAGAAGCTGAATTAAAGGGAAGAACCATGCTTTGTAGACATGTAAAACCTGAGAAAAACCTGAATATCCATTGGGGATCTGCAAGCCTAGTGCTAGGAATAGTCAGTGTATTTGAAGTGTGTGTCTTGGGCCAGGGCCACCATGTGGTCAGTCCCCCTTCCCCCCCTTCTCCTCCTGGTAAAATGGGGAAGGATAAGAAAAGTGAGTTGAGATAACGACGGATTTTTAATAATACCACCTGAGGAAGGCAAAAGAAAAGAGAATATAACAATAAGACAAGATACAGAATACAATGAAAACACTGACACAATGAAATCCTCATCACCAGGAGCTTCACAAAAGAGACCCCTCTCCCGGCTAACTTCCCCTTATATCCCAGTGATGAGGTCAGCATGGTATTGAATATCCCTTTGGCTATGCCCACCTCCCAGCTTCTGTGAAGAATTAACCCTATCCCAGCTGGACCCAGGACAGTGTGTTAGCTTACACAATTATTTCTTTGGTTTATTATTTTTGCTGGCAAAAACATGGCTCTGCTGAGTTCAGTAGGCGATGAGCACCCATACTGCAGATACTTAGAATGTATAATTAAATAAGCAAAGCAGTAAGCAGGGCTGATACTTTACCTTGCATAGAATCATTAAGGTTGGAAAAGACCTCAAGGATCATCAAGTCCAACCATCAACCCAACACCACCTAACTCACTAACCCATGTCCCTAAGCACCACATCTACATGTTTCTTGAACCCCTCCAGGGATGGTGACTCCACCACTTCCCTGGGCAGCCTGTTCCAATGCCTGATCACTCTTTCAGTGAAGACATTTTTCCTAGTATCCAGCCTAAACCTCCCCTGGTGCAACTTGAGGCTGTTTCCTTTTGTCCTATCACTTTTTACTTTAGAGAAGAGGCCAGCACCCTTCTTCCTCACATGAACGGTTTTTATAACAGCTATCCACATGGCTGAGACTTGTGGAGTCAAGCTTTGTATTAGTAAAAAACTGAGGCAGAAAATTCCCCTTCCAATACCTGTGTGCGTGTGTTGGGAAAACCAAGTAAAATATAAGAATAAAAAGGTGATATCAATGCATGCTGATTTAGCCATTTCTTTGCCAAGATGCTTCACAGCCATAGCCTGCCACCCTCACCCACCTGGTGTAGTTGATTTGAGTTTTTGTACGTGTGGAGGTTCAAGACAGTATTGTTTTCCCCTTTGGGAATGATTGTATGAATGACTGCATGAATTCAGAACTTTGCTTTAATCTTAATCACATCTTCAGTAGCATTAAACCCTGAAAAATAATATAATATCAGAAAATATTTTTTTCAGTGGGAAAAAGTGTTTCAGGCCACCTTACAACTCCTACCTTGGCTGTACTAGCAACTGCAGCCAAGATGCTATCTTTCTCTTTGGTCAAGTTGTGTGTAGATTTGAGCAGAAAAGATTGGAGCACATCTGAACCCTGATCTGCTGCAGGGTGAGCGTGCACCCCGGCCAGCTCCAGGCCTTTGGTGTGGTAAGGATGTCACAGAAGTGTGTAAAGCTTCAATCCCACCTAGATGAAGACAAAGTTTCCTACAGGATCTGGTGTCAACACGGCTGATGAGAAAAAGGGGATATTATACAAAAACTGTTGGCTTGGGAGAGACAGACCCGTATGTCAACCAGTGTACTGAGGATTGGAGAATTCTTAATATTTACTTTTCACACGTTGAACAAAAGATAATTATTTTTCAAGTGTCGAACTTGACCTCACATCAGCCTTTCAACTTTTTCCCTTTTTAAAAATTTGGTTTTTTGCTTCTTAGAAAACAAACAAACAAACCCCCAGTGCTTTCTATGTAACAGTTTATTTTATAGCTTGAAAATTATTAACTCATATGTTTGCATAAGTGGAGAAGTGTCCTCACTTCCAAAACTGCAGGTGGGTGGTGCTTGTTAAAAAAAGTTCAATGTTATGGCTTGCCATCTGTTTAATTAAGCAGCTGCCTTTATTAACCTGTGTTTGGCAGTATCCTGTTTATTAACAAGCTATTGAGTTTTAACTTAATGAGTTCCAATTATGATAGGTAGTAATGCTGTCCTTTCAATACAAGACAAATTGGAAAGAATCTGGGCTGAAGAACCATTTGCAGCAATAAATCCTTATGAAACAAAAGGGTAGGTGTAAGCTAAATGATGGAATGTCTTGGAAGTCAGGAGACAGGACAGGTTCTTGGAATAGAAATTCATTGACGGGTGTCAGTGACATGGACACCATGTAGCTAGGAAGCTCTCCCGCAATGAGCAATGGGAGGGCACAAGAGATTGTGCGATTCATATGTGCTGCTGCTTTTCTTGTACCACTTCCAAGGCAGCTGCTTATGACCACTGTCAGTGACAAGGTACCGGAGTAGGTGGACCTCTAATTTAACTAAGAATGGCCATTTTCATGCTCCTACAGCTGTCAGAGCTTACTTTTGATCTGGACTTTTGGTAGCTGTTTTAAATTACATTCTACCTAAGCAAAGTAGCTGTTTTCTTGCAAGTGAAGGCAAGTGTAGGCTGAATAACAAGCATGTATAGCTGTCCTGCTAGAAGGAACTGAGTTGGTTTGGATATCTCTGCACAGGGTGTGTACACAAAACCTTTAAGATGTCTGAGGAATGAAGAGGACGCTACTCACACCTTTACATCTAAAGGTATCTATTTAATTTTAGTCTAGAATCACTCTCATATTCCACAGAAGTTGGTGCTTGTCTGCTCCCACCTCCCCTCTCCCGTTGGGGGACCTGCCTCATAGTCATGACTGAAAAGTGAACTCCTGGCCTGGTTTCGTGGGAAGTTCCCCTGTAAAGGTTTGCAGGTCTTTGCCCTTGGTCTCAGTGTCAGGTAATATTGCACTCGTTTGAGGATATGGAGTAGGTGTGAGCTAGTCTGTGAAGTCCTAGAAATTTGATGTTTTTACCCTTGGAAGATTGGGTGGTTAGTGGTATTTCAGTAATGCTATATTTGAGTTTTAATTGTGTTTAAAGTCTTTATTGGAAGCTAAAATTCAGGAGGTGTAAATCAGATGTTAAAATAGTAGCTTTAACAATCAAGGAGGCCATTCCATAGAAGTGAAAGGAACATCATCCTTTTCAGGTTTTCTCCTATTTGTAATGAAACAATGTAGTAAAGCCTGCAGTGTCTTACTGCTGACTTCTCATGAGGTGTACAATTTGTTTCTAATGTTTTGCAATATTAAATACTGAAAATTCAAAATATGTTTCACTGCTGAGAATAGAAAAAGAAGTTTATTTTTCTTTGAGTTGTGGTGAACCATCAGCATTTCTCACAAAACAAGAATTCTGAGTTTGTTACCTCTACTACCCACACTGAGAAGGTGGCTGCGGTGTTTTTTGCAGTGTTGTAAGCCAATAGGTGATGGAGACGAGCTTCTCAAAGACAAGGCTCAGGATAAACTAATGTATTTGAGGGACTTGTTTTATGGAGTAGCATTTGTAATGAATTGTATCAATTCTCTGAGCTGACTCGTATTGATCTGAGGTACGAAACCTGTATTTCATGCTCAACAAGTTTGAAATCCTCCCTCTTGTGCTGGCAAACTCATCTCTGTGATTTCCCTTGGATACTTCTGACTTGACAACAGTTAGTTTGCGATATCCAGATGCCTTACACAGTGCCTTTCGGAAAGAAAGGAGTACTTCAGCTCATCAGACATGAACTCTGCATTTCTAAAGGAAACATTTTTATTTTTAAATGCTCTGTTAGTTATTTTGTAAGGAGAGTCGGAGTTTTATTCACTGTTGGGTGCTCATGAAGAACAAATGCAAAAAACCTCGAATCAAACCCTACGGTTTTACTTCAGATTTCTTCTGTTTTCTGAGTTTGGGCCTAACTGAAGAATTAAAAAGGGTGTCTGATGAGTAATCATCCCAGATGCTGCCTGTACTATGGCAAATTCCGTTATAAATCCCTCTGAATCAGTGTTTTGATTCCCCCCTCCCCAGATGATTTCTGGTTTTCCTCTTCTCCAGTGTAGCAGAGTCCTCCTCTGCTTTCAGATTTTACTTGCTGACTATTTGCTTCTACATCTGAAGAATATGGTACTGGGAAGAAACTTAAAAAAAAAAAAAAGTTTTTGTATTTCCAGTGCTCTTCCTGTGTCTGTAGCCTTCTGCAATGTCAGGTGAATTTTGTCCTGGAGTCACACAACCTGGAGGGTAATCTTCAAGACTTCCTGACGGTTCTGCAGAAACTTTGTGGGTTTTTTTTGTTCCTTCACATTATTGCTTATGATAAGGAATGTTTTCAGTTTCTTTTAAAAGAGCTCATTTTCCTGTGTTACACTTTTCAGTTAAGAGGCTGAGGGAGTTGGTTTGCAAAGTCTGTTATCAGATATTCACGTAGGTTGTGGTTATGGAAGCGTAAGACGCATCGTCAGTGGTGAAATGGTATTTATAATCTATATTTCAGATGAAACTCCCTGTATGTCTATTAGCTTGTATTGGGAAACTAATGCTTTACTGTTCTGTGGATAAATTGTTTTCCTACTTATACTAAAAGCATGTAGACTTCCCCCCCCCCATGTATTTACCATCCTAGGCTTTTTCCTAAAGAAGCTGCATTCATTAGTCCACTAATTATTTTTAGGCAGATATTGGGGCAGCCTATATGACTGTTCATATCAAATATATTTAATTTTGCTTAGAAGTTGTTGGTCTTTTTCTCCTCACTGCCCTCGTGGGGAAGTTTTACTTTTTCTTCCCTCGAACTTCCCTAATGCTGGGTGCCCAGCGCAGGCGCGGGGACCCTGGGGACAGGGCAGGACACCTCCAGATGGGTGTTGCCAGTGGGAAACCTGTGCAGGAGGGCATCAAAACCAGCCTCTGCTCACACCACACCGCCAGCTAGGGTATAGCAGGGTGGTAAGAAAACAGCTGTGGCACTGAAAAAAAAAAATAAAATTCCTGTGACAAGTTGTCATCACTGGTGTTTTTCAGGAGAGCAAAGTCAGTGGGATCTTTTCCCTGCTTCGAACATGGACTACTTGTAGTTAACATGGTGTTTATTGATTTCTGGAATGGAGTTAAACTTTCCCAGTTAGCAACTTCACATTTATTCAAAAAATTATTGAACAAAATCCATATGCTTTGACCAGAATCCTCATTAATGTTTTTGAACTCCATACCTAACCCGATACATTCCCTGAAGTACAGCATTTGAACTGTATATCTGTAAAGTACAACGTATGTAAGATTTTTATTAACACAGGAAATTCCAGTCTGCTTCTATACCTTCATTTTTTCTAAAGTACATTACTCCATAGTCCAGATTTTCTCCTTATTTACAAAATGTCAAGGCAGTGAATTATGGTTGATTACATTATTCAGCTATCAGCTTGTTTTATTCCTTCAGAGGATGTGTGGGGGGTAAAACTCCAGAAAAGCCCATTGTACAGCAGCAGTGCTCCTGCTGCATTTGTTCAAACTGGGGCTGGTTCTCACTGCACTCCCACAAAACACCCTGTGATACCTTGAAGAGCAAGGAAAAAGAGGAATTGGCTTTTAGCCTGGGATAAGCAAGTTACTACAGAGTTGCATTTTCTTTCTCTGTCTCTTTGTGCTGAAATCTGCACTTCTGGGTATAGAGTTATTTAGCTTGAGCCTTCTTTCCCCAGAAAACCTGCAACTTTTTTCCCCCTGAATTGCTCTCTATTTTCAATTTCAAACTGTTTCCAAGAATCCAGTTTTTTTCCCCTTCCATCTAGGATACAACTATGTACTTCTGCTGCAATCATCATTTGTATTGCACAGCATTTTTCACCACTCTGCTCTTGTCTCTGTGTCGTGTCCAACATAAGCCATAGCTTTTCTATTCAGGCCTAACTGTCATTCCTCCTAGCACTGAGAGCTTGACTCCCACCTCCAGTAACCACCTGGAACCAGAAGTACCAGATGCTTTCAACCCTAACGTTTTATATTCTTGAGCAAGTACATTTGTGCTGTCTCCTGCTAATGCAGGTGCTTGTGAGCAATCCCAGTGCTCTCCTCCAGCACTTGAAGTGACCTCGTTGCTTTCTTTCAAATACCTGCTTGTAATTCTCCTTAAAACTTCCTTAATACCCACCAGGCATTAGACAATTCCTGGGTTGCTGTGGGTTGGGTCACCAATGGGCTGGCATCAGCTGTGATGCCAAGTGCTGGTTTCTTCTTGCTTTCAGACCCTTGCCCGTGTTCCCCTTGGTTTGCATTCAGACCCAAAGGCTTGGAGGCTGATGCTGTTTCTGCAGTTGTCCATGCTATGGGCTGTTATGTGCGACCAGCAGGATGGCGTGCAAAGACAAGACCAGAAATTTGTTCCACAGCTATTGGAGAACATCCATCTGCTGCCTTGTTGTTACGTATCTTGTAATTTAATTTTGTTCGATATTTTCAGCATATATTAAGAACGAGAAAAGGCAATGATACATCAGTGATATTATAAAATTAATTAAACAAGCACACAGCAGTTTAAAATAGATGTGTACCAAGATGCTATAGCGATGGAAGTGTTTATTTTTCGCTGCGTGACACAAGTGATAGTGTCATTCAGCTGTGTGTTTGGTACTTGTCCTCCAGCTACAGAGAGGAGATTTCCTCTGCCCTTGTGTGCTGAGTGTCCAGGATCCTCTCCTGCCAACGTGGCATTGCTCTGGGTTCCCTTCCCAGCCTTGCAAATTCATGTGGTCTTTGTATATTCTCTTAATAAACTTATGTTTTATTTCTTTTATATTGGATGCAATTATAAAATATACAGAATATAGGTCTATAAACTGAAATCTGTAGTGAAAAGTGTTAGCTATCGTCAAAAGTCTTGATTTTGGCTGATGTCAAACACAAAGACAACCTCAACATAAAAATTCCAGTTATTTTGTAAGTTAGTTTCTCATATTTATCTAGCTCTTCCTTGTACTAGTTGTCAGTGCAGTAAGAACACACTTTCATTACATGTTCAAGAACTATAGGAGGAAAAGAAAAGGCCTCTCCTTACCCCAGATTTCAGAAGGGCCTGAAGAGATCGCTATGTGCTATTTAAAAATAAATTATAATAAAAGATCTCTAACAAAAAGGACTTATCTCAGTCGTGTTCTTCACAGAAGTGTTAGGCTTTTTCAAAGGACTTTTATACTTTTGCCATCTAAATGTTAGTCAAACTCTTTAATTATTAAACACGGTTGGCTAGGAAAAATATATTAATTATGCATCTCCTAAGCCACAGGAAAAAAAAAAAAGCTATTTTAGCGGAGTACAAAATGATCTACTATGCATAAAATTTAACATTTAATAATACCACCAAGAACATTTATTTTAAATGTTTCTATGTTCCAGTCCTGTCTAATTAATATTTAAGTGTCCATGCACTAGTTACGCTCCTTTGTTTCTTACTCAGTGCAACTGAAGTTTTTGTTTAGCAGACCTTGGCTGAAGCTTCAACAAACCATACAACAGAGTAAACAGGCTGACTGGGGTAGATTTGAGGGTCCTGAGATACCTCGGAAGTAAGGTTCACGAGGAATGGTGATTAGAAATGACTTGTTACAGACAAACTGAGTCACTGTCTATCACCAAAAAAAGAAAGAATATGCAAAAGAGGGTTTGGAAGGTTATTACGTGGGTGAAAGAAGGTTGCATCCCTCAGACCTGCATTTTCATGCATAACTAGAGAAACAATGAAGATTGTTTGGGGTTGACTAGCATTTAAAAGTGTGTGCTGGAGCAAGTTTTCTGATGCTGTCTTGAATTATAGTTCCTGAAAGACATGCTGCACTTGACAGTGTATTAGGCTGTTGAAGGGCAAAGCTGAAGGGGAAGCCTTTAAGCTGGGCACCTGTTTATCTGTTAAAGTGCAGACATGTCGGTTCTAAGCTAGGCAATGTATAGGCAAAATACAGATTGAGCTAGATGACATGTTCTCATAGTCTCATCTATGAGTCTTGTCCTTACCAAAATAAGACTCTGTGTTGTAGCTTTGGGTGAAAAGATATTTCAAGTGCAAACCAATGTCATCTGAATAGAACAGAAGTCCTGCCAAGGGATGACTGCTGCTCTCTCAGTTAATTTACCCTCCTCCTCCCTCGGTGGCATGAAGACACTGGGGTATTCCTTCATCGATAGGCACCGATGTCAGGTAATGACACCATCGAGAAGCCTAAGTATCCCAAAGCAATGTTAAAATCTTGGAAACACCTGCTTTATTTCCTCTGAAACTGTTGCACAACCTTTTTCTCCCCTTCCCCTCTCTGTTTCTTCACTGTTTATCTTTTCCTCCCCTGCAGCCACCTTGGAAGCATGGCAAGAGTCCTAGATGCCTCACCAATTTGTTTGTTCCCTTCTTTCAGGTGAAGCTTTTGATTAAACAATCCACACATGCTAGATGGGGTGGATTCTCCTCTGAGGCATCACCTTTATGAGAAATATTGACTGGGTAGAGGAATATGGATAAAAGCTGCTTCTGTGATAGCTGCAGAAAGGGAACCTCGCATAGCTGAACTTCCAAAGGCAATGCCTATCAGCCTCGCAGAAAACAACTTGCTAAATTGTCTAATAAATAAGTAAATAGCCTGATTTCGTTGCATGGAATTGGAGTGAGAGTTGTGTAAAGGGTGTGAGGTCTGAGAATCCCCTGTAAGGAGGGCTGTGCTTAGTGGTGACAGCCACAAGAGTAGACTTGGCCTGTATTAGGCCAGTATTGAAGGATTGTCGGGGGGGGGAAGTATAAGAGCACTGGCTAAAGGGTGTGGAGTCTGAGCTTAGATGAGCTGTAGCTCTTATGCTGCCGTTAAAGCGGAAGGCTGATCTCTACTGGCCCACACCAGGGCTTCATACTGTGTGTAAGTCAGTGCGACCTCTTTGTGACATGCCGTTCTCGAAACAACTCTTAGATTATTTTGCAAAGACCTGTACCCTGACATCGTGGGAACTTAGATGTGAGAGATAAGACATGGCAAGTCATCTTCTTGTAAGGGCAATGTTGGATCTTGCTGTGTTTTGTTTGTAACCTGTTTTTTAGTCTTGGAGGTAGAAGATTGATTTTATTTCCTTAATGAAGTCAATTTAGTTTTTAATGCTTAGATTTTGCTGAAGGTGGTCCCAAGGGAAGCTGAGAAATTTGGAGTGTTTCTTTAAAGAAAACCATTCCAAACGCAGTGATAAGAGCACAGTCCTTGGAAGAATCCTTCTGTGAAGTGTGTAATGGGCTGGAAAGCATCATCTGCCAAGCTGCAAGGCCAGTATAGGAACTAGCATTGCTGGATTGTCCCACTGGCCCAGAATGAGCAGGACACAGGTATCCACTCCTCACCTCCTCGGAGACCCCTGGCAGCTTGAGACAGTTTTCAAGGCACTCTGCAACGTGCCTTTGGCTCCAGGATCAGCAGTGAGAATGGTTCCTCATCTTGTGAAAAACCAGCAGCAAGGCTGTCTGCTCTGTGGAAGAGATCACAGATCACTTTTCAATTTTTTTTTAAACAATTATACAAATATTAATATTCTCATGGTCAGAGGAGGAAAACCACTGAAATACTGATTAAGGGGATACATCATCCTACACCATCCCATCTTTTTTTTTTCTTTTTTTTTCCCCCACTGTGCTAATGAGCTAGTATCGTTACAGTCTTTGGCATTACAAAGAGGTGGTGTGGAGTCAGGGCTAAAAGGGGCACAGAGCTGCGAAGGAGCTGAGAGGGGGTCCTTGGGAAAAGACACGAGTGCTGTTGCTAAGGAGCCATCTGAACAGGCTGTCTGCTTTGCAGATCCAACAGCAGCTCGGAGTCAGTTCTGGACATGCTGGGGGTTAGTGAGTTTGTGTTAGACATGGCCATGCCCTTGAGGCAACAGATAGCAATTCTGAGCTTGATTTCACTTTTTTTTTGTGCTGGTCTTTGAGATGTCAGTGACAAGAAATGCTGTGCCTCTGTGTGTGCTGGTGGGGAAAGAAAGAATTATAAGGAAGACAGCTCTTCTGCTTGAAGTCTCTGCTCTTTCACTTCATTTCTAAATCCAGTATTGTTCTAATACTTTGGAGTGCTCTATAAGAAGAGTTGAGCCACTGATAAGGTTTTATCTTCAGGTAAACATTTCCTTTCACTGTAAGAAAACTAGACTTTAGGTACCTGTGAAGAAATTGTTTCGTTTTCCTCTCCGCAGATTTGATGGGTTTTTGGTAAGAAAGTGGTGGTGATGAGGGAGTTGAGGAAAAGGGAGCAAAGAGACAGCATCTACCTATCTGCAGATACAAAATGTATTTAGATTCAATGAAAGCAGTGAGCAAAGGGATGGGACTTGAGCTAGTGGAAAGCCTTGATGGTTTTGACAAGCCTTTTCTTTATTCTCTTGAGCTAATTGTGTCACTTGACAAGCTGGCATCAGGGTACGGTGAAATTCTGACAGGCTAATTCGAGCTTGCGGTTCCAATGAAACATCCGTACGGCACTCATTATATTTAGTGACAATCAGTGTCATTTTCAGCTTAAATGCAGACAGCTCAATACATGTATTCAGCTGCCTATCCGCAAAGGGAGCGAGCAACCCAGTGATGAAGGTGAAGCAAAAGGTTTAGGTCAGGGGGTCTATTTGTACTCTTGATAATGCTTGGGGTCCAGAAAGAGGGCGGGAGGTTGGCTATTAAGTTGCTCTGGGTGAGAATGGGAGAGAGGGAGACAAGGAGGGTGGGTATTTGCCATAAACTGCCATTTGATGTGGCAAACTGAGAGAAAATTTCCTTTCTGCAATCATCGAGCTAGGGATTGAAAGGACTGGTGGCAAAACTATCCCTGCTTAGCACAGGCTGCATCCTGGACACTGAGGAAGCACAAAACCGCTCATCATTACATTACCTTAACCACCTGTTGGGAAGGGTATTGGGGAAGGCAGCCAGCACTGGGGGGAGATGGCAGTCTCAGCCACAAGCCGCCCTTCAAAACTGAGGAAGTTGGACTGTGTGCAGGCTGTCATCCTGGAACAAATAGTCATTAGTATTCCAATTTTGCTGTTAGAAAGCCGAGTGATAAATAACTTTAAAAAAACTCCTTAATTTTTTTTTTGTGTTACTCATTTGCATTTGCTTAATGTGACCTTTGTACACATGCTCCAGCAAATTTGATTTGGGCCCAAAAATTACCAGATAAATGTCTCATGAGGGTACAGGGAAGAAGGAGTGTGATTTTTTTTTTTTTTTTTTTTTTTTTTTTTTTTTTTTCTTGCTTTTTTTTCTT
>WKFP01015074.1:0-54475 GCA_011057875.1 Pterocles orientalis
GCTCCATGTTTCCAGCAGCTTGCTGCTCCTCCTGCTTACATGTGGGCTGGCTGAGGTTTCTGAGATACTTCGGTCCATGGCAGGGGCATTGGAACTAGATCATCTTTAAAGATCCCTTCCAACCCAAACCATTCTACGATTCTATGATTCTATGATTTGCTTCCTTGCACATCCTCAGGGCATGGCAAGAGTAGCTCAGTAAATGGCATTAAAGGAAGCCATTCATCAATGACTTTGATTTGTGATTTTTATTTTTTGTCCCTAAGGCACACTATGCAACTTAATAGATGTAATTTTAAATTTAATCCCAAATTAACCTCTTTTCATATCTAGAAAAAATTCATTTAAATACCCCACGTCACTTTGTGAGCTGAGATATGAGATATCCATTGATATTTAATGCATTGCCATCATTCTGACCAGTGGTTTTCCCGTTTTCAGTATCTTTTGATAAATCTTCTGCTGTGTGGTATGTGGGAAGGTTTTGAATAAATTCTCCAAATAACAGATTGGAGAGAAATTCTCCTCCCTCGAAGCTGGTGTCGGTTCTCTAGCTTGATCCCATTTCTTTTTCCTTTTCTTCCCTTCTTGCACTTGTTAGACAGGAATTTGATATTTTTAATGAAACTTTAGAGTTTCAAAAGACTTTTCTCATTTTGTCTTGCTGCAAATCGACTTTATTGCTGTTTTATTTGAAAACAGAACCCCCACCACCATACCAAACCCCAGCATTTTGTTATGGTTTTTTATATATTACAGATTCTTGGTAGAAAATCTTGTTCCCCTCAGCAGTACCCTTCGCAGAAGGGAAAAAACTGGTAGTGCAGCTGTTTGGGGGTAAGAACAGGAAATCTGAATTTGGCTTCTGTGCTGGTTTCTGGAGATAATGGTGTTCCATGTGTTATAAGCATGGCCAAGATTTCTAATGCTAGGATTTATGCACATGGAAGCATGGTTATTCTTTTATTTACTTATTTTTATTGAGAGTAAGGTTTAAAGGACCTTTTTTTTTGACATACACTTGTCCCACTTACAGTGATTTCACTCACCTGCACAAACGCTCTGCTCAACCCACCTTACTTTTGGAAACAGCCTGGAGCATCCAAGCCATCTGCAGGTGGCCGTTAGTCTGACGGAGAACCTTACAGGAGATCTGGTTCAGCAAGGGGAACCAGGCAGGATTGTCCTAGTGTGTCTTAAATGCATCTGAGGTCCACAGAAGTGCTTGGATCAGCTACCCACACTGGTGACATCCCATATCTCGATGGGGGGGCTCTAGGTTCACCCCTACCTGATCAACAGCTGCTGCTCCAGGGAGGTGCATCTGTCCTGTGGATCCTGTGTCTGATCTTCCCACCAGAGTTTTGGACATTCCTGAGCATCTCAAACAGCACTTGGCACCTGAAACAACCCTGGAATTTCTCCTGCTGACAGTTAATCTAATTGACTTTTTTGCCTGTTTCCTGTGGATGCAGAAAGGGATTTTCTTCTGCCTCTTACGTGTTATAGAGGCCATGGTCATGTATCTTCTCCACAGCAGACCATCTATGTTTGAGATGACTTTTAAGAACACTTAATAACATCATATTTTAGGACTACTGCTTGTAAAACATTTTGAGGACAAATATGCTATGTGTATGAAATATTATGAATATTTTGTATTGTGTTAGATCATTTGTGTAGTTGAGCAGTACTCAGAAATCTTCCCACTGTCTCAAGGCATTATTAGGATGAAAAACTCTTCATTAACAGCACAAGTAGAGTGGAAGTACTATAACAGTGAGTATACTGCTGTCCACCAGGAGCCCCAGGTCCCTCTCCCCTACACTACTCTCCAGCAGGTCAGTACCCAACTTATACTGGTGCCTGGAGTTGTTCCTGCCCAGATGCAAGACTCTACACTTGCTCTTGTTAAATTGCATTAAATTTTTCCCTGCCCAAATCTCCAGCCTGTCTAGCTCTCGATGAATGGAAGCACAGCCTTCTGGCGTGTCAGCGACTCCTCTCAGTTTCGTATCATCAGCAAACTTGCTGAGGGTGCACTCTATTCCCTCATCCAAGTCGTTGATGAATATATTGAACAGCACAGGTCCCAGTACCGAACCCTGGGGGACTCCACTAGATACAGGCCTTCGACTAGACTCCATCCCATTCACTGCAACTCTCTGGCTTCTTTTCTCCAGCCGGTTCACAATCCGTCTCACTACCTGATCATCCAGATCACGCTTCCTCAGTTTAGCCGTGAGGATCCTGTGGGAGATGGTGTCAAATGCTTTACTGAAATCGAGATAGACCACATCTACTGCTTTGCCATCATCTATCCACCTGGTAATATCCTCATAAAAGGCTATCAGGTTGGGCAAGCATGACTTCCCCTCGGTGAAGCCATGTTGACTGCCTCTAATGACCTTCTTATCCCTGATATGCCTAGAGAGAGCATCGAGAATAAGTTGTTCCATCACCTTTCCAGGGATGGAGGTGAGGCTGACCGGTCTATAGTTACCCGGGTTCTCCTTCTTGCCCTTTTTGAAGACTGGTGTGACATTTGCTTTTCTCCAGTCCTCAGGCACCTCCCCTGTTTCCCACGTCTTGCCGAAGTATTTCATTATTTCCTTTCCGGAAAAACCCAAATGGGGTTTGATGGACAGTCCCCATGGGGCAGAAAAGCACCACGCTTGCACAGCGGCCCTGACAAGCAAAACCCTTCTCCTCCTGGCACACTCATGTGTGTGACAGCAGTACGGGGGAGGACACCTCCATGGGGCAGCGCTGACCGCTCTCACACGTACGCGCTTTCACATCCACCAGTGCTCATCAACTCCTGGGCTCCGTATTCCTCCCAGAAAGCTCCCCTACGACGCTGTTCCCGGGGCACAGGCACCGCTCTCCCCTCCCCAGCACCGGGCGGGGCTTCCCCCGTCCGCCACCCCCTGAGGGTTCCAACCGTCCGGCGCGCGGCTGACGGGAAACCCCCGGCTCGCCCCCCCCCGTCGCCCCAGTAACGGCGGTCGCGGCGTCGCAACATGTCGCTGCCCGAGCCCCTGAGACGGCGGCTGGGCTCCTTCAGTCACACTGTCTTCACCGACGGCCACCACGCCGGCCCGCAGTACCCGGGCGACCGCCCAGGTAAGCGCAGCGGCGCGCCAGCAACAAACATGGCGGCGGCTGGGACGGCGGGGAGTTTCCCGAGAAGGAAGATGGCGGCGTCGGCCGGCACCTGGCGGCCGTGGGGGCGGGGCCTGGCGCTGAGAGCCGTGCCCGCCCGCCCCGGGGAAAACGCAGCGTCCCCACTCCTGTATGTGCCCTGCGCTGGCTCCGCGTTAGCTCCGGCACAGGACCCTCCCCCCTGTCCTCGGGCAGGGAGGCCGAGGTGCGGCCCCAGAGCGCCGTCGCTCTTCTCCGCATGGAGGGGCCCGGGAGAGGGCCGCAGTGACCCCGCCGTGCCGGCCGGGCGCCAGCCTCGCGCTGAGGAGCTGAGATGTCTTTTCACTGAGGTCTGGTTTCACTGCCAGTCACGCTGCTGCTGGTCCGTCACCCTGCACTCCACTGCCGCAGTGTTGCGGGCCTGAGAGAGGCCTCCTTTGCACTTCAAATATAAAAGCAGGGATGGAGAACACGCTGTAGCTGCCTTTACAGTGTAGGAAACAGGTTTGCATAAAATACGGCAGATTAAATTCGTTGTTACTCACTGTGCCTGTCCCAACATAAAAAGTAGAAATAATTTATAGAGAAAACAGAACAAATAAGAGAACTGAGGTATTGTTTTTAGCTCACTAGTCCTGCACAGTTAGGGCACCAGATGCTTAAAGCACGGAGAGCTGTACCAAGCCAGAGTTAGGCAGCAAGAACTCAAACTCACCGTACGCCAGCTTTCTCTTACTTCCAGGTCTGTTGTAAGAACTGATAACTGTTCTTTCATCACATTACTAGTGAAACCTGCAGGCTAACATGCCCTCTTTTTCGTACCTTTGGAGTGACTAGCCATGAAGATGAACAGCCTGCATGGAAAGGTTATATTCATGGAAGTTAACATGCAAATTTCAACTTGTAAATCCATTCCAAGCTTATAGAAAATAATCAAAAAGTCATTCATATTTCAGTATGAGTTCTTGTTTTCATTGTGTACTTATGCCAGTAGTTACACAGCTAAAACTGATTTATTAAACACTGAATATTTTCTTAACTCCAGGCATAGCTTCTATTTTTACTAATTTCTTTTCCATTTCCCATCATGAAAACTGCTACGTAAATGTCAAACCCATTGAACCCAATTGCAAATGTACGATTAACTTCTTGGAGCTCATGATTTCAAAAATTAAGTTTATGCATATGTATCTTAGGGAGTTGCCCTAGAATCAATAAATTGGCCATTGCAATCCTGTCTGGCATTTCCATGAATTTTAACAATCCCAGACAATAAGCATTAGTTCAATTCAGAGATAAAAATATTAATTAGAATTGGCTTATATTGCTAAACATTAATCCAACACAGTTTTAAAATTTGAGCAGAAGTTACATATCGATAAAACTTTTAACATACCCAAAACATTCTCATCATCACAATGGAAACTAAAGCTGTTGGTCTCTCTGTTTTTAAATAATATGGCCATGAACCACTAAATTTTCATCCAATACATATAGGTTAGAAACATAGTTACTTGTAATTGGGTCATGGGGGGGGGGGTTGAAAGATAAAACAACATTTTAGAATTGCGTCTTGGTGCCCTCTGAAGTCTTTCTGGTGTTCAAGAACTTCATCCATTAGAACAGCTGGGACAGTTTTTGTGAGAGAGTGAAACTGTTTGATGTCCCTATAGATTTCCATTCCTTTGCAGATGTAAGAAAATGTTGATGTTTGTTAAAATGGGATTATTAAAAAGAAAGTGTTGGTTGTCTTGCACCTTCTGTTTCAGTAGAACAGATCCCTGCCCCTCACACCCTACACTTAAGGTCCACAGTTCTGCTCCCAAATCCTCTCCCATTCCCACCTAGTCTAGTAGCTCCTGTGAATACTTTGCCAACTGGCATAAAGACTTCTGGAACAGACTGTACCAGGCTGCATGTGGCTGGACTGGACACAGGGATGCCAGACTGAGATGGAACAAAGACAGGTATGAGAATAGTTGGAAGATATGAAAAGAGAAGGCAATGTCAGAGGAGGTGGTTCTGATGCTGGAAGTGAGGCAGTGTGCCTGTTTAGGCTAATTTTCAATTGAATATTACTGTTGTGACAGACAGGGGCACAGGACTTGAATACAAATCAGCAGGTCACCGTGAATACTGTCCAAACTTGCTCAGGTAGTACCAAGTAAAGACATGCCTATAGACTTCATTTAGGAAAACATGAGAAAGGAGACTGCTGGTAATCAAAGTAAAGTGGATGCAATATCAGTTAAGTAGAATATGGCAATAAAACTTCACCCATTAAAAATGGATTATTCCCTTAGAATGCCCTTTTAGATTTTTCCTTCACTCTGATCTTGCAAGTCTGTTATTAAATCCTAAATATGGAATTTACTGCATGCATGTTAGAATTCAATATTTACTTTTCTCTACATTGTAAGAACACATTTTGTTCTCTCTAGATTTTAAAGTTTTAGTTTGACACACATTTGAAATTACTAGCTCTTAAAAAACTAGGAGATTTATTGGCTTCTGGCAACATCACTTCCCTCCAAATGTCTATTTAAATAAAGATTGAAAATGAAGAGTAGGCAATGCAAGCTTGCTCTCTAGCAGCAAGTCTGTACTCAGGAGGATCACCTACAAAATAACAATAATCAAGTATGTACTCATTTAAGCTTTGGCCATTCTCTTATGAAGAGCAATGAAATAAACTCTTAACTCTTTCTGCAATATCAGTATACAGCACTGATGGAACTAAGCTTATCAGTTAGAGATTGTGACTAAGTGATAAAAATTCTATATCCTGTGAACTGAAAGTTGCATTAGATTCCAGGAAATGGTATAACTCGAGGTAGGGTAGAAGTTTTCCTCTGGGTAGATAAAAATATTTTTCTGAACTTTTGACTGAGAAGAGTGTTAATACCCTGCTTGAAGCTAAGATGAAGCAGTATCTTTCTGCCATATTTATGGAAGAGAAGCATGGAATAAACTAGGAATGATTAGAACTTCTTTCCATCTACAGATAATGAAAGCGTTTCCAGTTTACCACTACAGATGTCCCTCTACTTCAACGTCTATTTTTTCCCATTTTGGTGGCTCAGCACAGTTGTCATGCTCCATCTGAAGGTGAGTCCTGAAAGAAAGTGTTGGCTTGCAAATGTAATACATTTCTGATCAAACACCTCCTAGTACTGAGATAGAGTTCACTGGAGTTAGAGGTTAAGGTTTTTTGGAGTTCCTTGAAACTGGAAGTTCAAGAGTATTTGAAAGCAAATACAACACTGTCAACTTACAGTAGCATGTAGTGTCTTAATTTAACCACAAACATCATCTTACCAAACAGCATAGCAGAAACTTTTACTCTCTTCTTCCCTCTAGTATCCCGTCTTGTCAGATTACTACAAGTTCATCCTCGTCACAATCATGATCCTAACCTCTCTGATAGAGGTCATTCGACTCTACCTGGGATACATGGGCAATCTGCAGGAGAAGGTATGTTACTGCATGTATGTATCAATTCGTGCAGGAGAGCTTTTTGGAGTTGAACTTAAATCTCTTAGATGAACTGGTAGACTTTGTTTAAGTTGAGAAGATAGTTATTTCTCTTAAGTTACAGTCTGCATCTTCTATTCCCTTGACATCAGCCTCCACTTACTTTTGTGCATTCCAGTAAGTTCTCCCTCAGAATAGGGCCCTCTTGCTTCCAGCAACTGTTTCATCAGAAAAAATAAGTTATGGAAATATTAAACCACCTCACTTTACCATTTCACATTATGTGCTGGCTTTTGGAAAATTAAAGTTTTTTCTTCATAAGATTTTGGATTTTTTCATCTCCAAATGCCAGTTTTTAATAGGTGATGTCTCCCTGTTTGTAGGTTCCTGAGCTGTCTGGGTTTTGGCTCCTGAGTCTCCTCCTGCAGCTGCCTATAATTCTCTTCTTGCTATTTAATGAAGGTCTGAGAATTCAGCCACTGGAGCGAGCAGTCCATATCATCTTTGCCCTTTTCCTCACCTTTGAAGTCATTGCAGCCTTTGTCACCCTGAAAAGAATGGTAAACAAACTGGCAGCTCACTTCCGCTGTAATGAATTTGACCAGCTGGAGGAACGGCCTGTGTCTGATTTTTACAGTCTGGGTAAAGAAGAGAGAGCAGTTTCCATGGCTGGTAGGGGTCCCAGTGCTGCCTGGGATCACACACTGAGAGCCTGAGAAGGTAACAGAGGCAGGGCTCATGGTGCTACAGCTCTATTTCAGTTTTGTTGGGTCATTTTTTACCTTCCTACATCAGAGATTAAAAAAATACATCTTGCTTAAGAGCCAACGTTAAACCTCAGAGGCTGGAGCTCTACTCTGCAAGAAAAAAATATCAAAGCCAATTACATAACTGGCTTGAGTGGACTATTTGTGGACTGTTATTGTATAGAGTACCAAAGTAGATTTGGTGGGTTTTACATTTTACAAAATCATTTGGTGTTTTTTTAAAAAAAACAAGCATTTTTTCCTCACTGTTTGCACAGAATTGTTTTGTTTACAATAAATCTTTTATACATGTTTTAATTTGTATTATACCATTTGTCTCTGTTCTTACAGATATGTTGCACTTATGTCTGGTACCTCAGTTAAGCAAAAAAAAAAAAAATCCCCCAAGCCCAAAATAAAGAACTCCAAGAAATCTTGGGGCTCAGAAATAAAAATAAGATAGTGAAAAAAAGACTACAGTTTCAGAGATGGTCCTCCAGGTAATTGTAGCACTAGGAATTCCTTACTAATAAACTAGGGATGGAATTTTAAAACTATTCCTTCCTCAGAACTCCTACACTCATCTTCTGTGGCCTAGCTAGAGTTTTCACTATAAAGACACTCAAACAGGATGGTACCATTTGCTGAAATGGAGGATTCAATAAGACAGCAGTAACAAAGTTACAGTCATTTAAAAAAAAAAAAAAGTTGGTTGTCGCTGAAAAACAGAGCCTCTTTCTTATGGGCCAGAACATATACCAAGATTCTCTCATTCCTGTTATTTGTATTAATGTATAGTCTCTTCTCCAGTTCTGGTAATGGCCGAAAGTTCACCTTTTCTGTCCAGGAGGGGTATAGATCAAAAAGTAAAAATAAGTTTTTCAACTGAATCCTTTGTCTTCAGCATAGACAAGCATAGCAAGAGTCATCAGTTTTGAGAGCTGGCACAAACATCCAAACTGCTCAAATGAATGCAAAGAATATGGGTCTGACATGAAAAAAAAAGCACAGTATGCTTAAAGCTGTTGCATATTTAAAGCTCATAGAACCTCTAGCAAAAAGAGGGCATTTGTTTTATACTAAAACTGTTTGGTTTTTTTTTTAATCCGTGAGTGAACAGTACAATTCATTCTGCTAAATTTCCTTTTCCATTTTGTTATTCTAAAGCATATATCAGATCACATACCCCTTTGTTTGTTTAAACAAATGATTGGCTTGGGTTAGCTATTGTGCAGAAGAAGGATTTCACTAAGGGAGTCTCAGGAAGAGTGTCTTTAACAGTTCGCATAAAACATTTAGAGCCCTGTAGTCGGAGCCTGCAAGAGAGACAGTGAGGTTACCTCATTTCAGTAACACTTTTACAGCATTAGAAACTCCTTGTAAAAGCATTCTTAACTGATGCAGTGGGAACATTGCACATATTTTCATTGTCAGCCACAATTATGCTACTAGAGAGTGCCAAGGTCAGGGCTGATGAGCTACAGGAGAAGCTGGGTAGGATGTACAGTATAATGGGTCCTGACAGGCCAAACAGAAACATCACATTCTTTGAAGTCTATTTTCTCCAGTGACTGTGAACTGTAACTCAGATGTCTTAGTACCTCGGTAGTCATACAGAGCTGCCTCTTCCTGGACAAAATGGTGGAATTAACACCAAAGACTGCCCTTCCTGGTTGAGGATGTAGGCTAGACTCCCAAGGAGGTCTGTCCACCACTAAGAAAACCTAGGTGTTACAGAAATACAAGCTAAGGGTGCAAGATGGAAACTGAGCACTACTAGTTTTCAGTGTCTTCCGGTAGATCGTCTAAGAGAACATACAAGTTAAGGGAAGGCGGTATCTTTTCCACATATACACCAGCTCTGAGTCTGCCCTTGACATCATTGACAGGACAAGCACTGGGACAACTTAGAGACCAGGGCAGTTGCCATCCCTTCTGCTCTGCATGTAGCTTGCCTCTTCCCCTTATTAAAAGCCGACTATGGGAGATCAGTAGGGAAGTACACTAAGATGGTACAGTAAGCCAAGCTCTGAGGAGACAGAGTGATTGCCTGTAGTAATGCAATCTCTTACCTTAACAAGAAAGTGGCATATCCTTTGGTTTTCTTTCCTATATTGCCTTAAAGATTAGAACAAACTCTTTTGTGAAATTAAGAGTGTAGTGGGTGGGAAGGTTTTTAAAGACCAAGTATGTCAAATACAACATAAAGCTGAAAAAAAACTATACAACAAGGACCCGGCTTCCAGACTTAACACCTTGAGACTTCACCTGAAAATGTTGGTTTTGGTGATAAGGAAATCATGCACTTGGAAGATCAAATTACCATGCAAGACAGTTATCAGGAGCCAAAGATAGAGGGGCACACAGCTCTTTGCTGGAGAGAGAGAGAGAGAATGTCAATGATGCAAAACAGGAAATAGAATTCAGAGAAACACTGTTAGAAGTAGAGTTGCCAGGAAATGCAGGTAGAAGCCAGTCTGATGTAAAGCTTCAGCAACATATTTGATAAACACAAGATCTGAATTTTCTGTTGCTCAGGCTTCCTAAAAGACCTGCTAGTCTATTTTTAATTTCATCTTTACCAGCTTAAACATTTAATTATGAAGAAAGCCTCCAAGCACCTAGAGCTTACATTCAGTGCCTACAGCTGCAGTTTTTCCATGAGTTTCCTACTCCTCATGTAGCAGAGATACAAGAAAGTTGCAGTAGTGCTCAGGAAAACAGAACAAATGCACCATTGCTCTGAAACTTCCCTTCAGTTTCCCAATTTTGCAAGAACCAATCAGATGTCAAACAAGCAGAAAATATACTAGTCACTTGTAACAATCAAATTTCAGACATATAAAAGCAAACTTCAGAAACTTTCAATAAGCATGTTAGGGAGGAGAAAAAAGAAATCAAGTGAAATACATGAGAAGAAAAGGGGGGAAAAAAAACTCCAGAAGGTACTTGCACACTAAGTATAAATAATAAAATAAATGTAAGAACATTTTAGCATCAGCATCAAAGCAGCAATAATGGCATTAACATCTATAAAGAAAAAAAAAAAACAAACCATAGTAAAGCTTGGCTTGTTTTTAATGAAGAAGTTCAGGAATAATTGCCAGAACAGACCAGAAGCAGTAAAAGGTATGCGAGAGCTTCAAAGGGACACAGCAGGAAAGCTAACAGTCCTTCATAAATCCTCTTCCTTCTGTTATTCAGATAACTACGAGCAGGTACATTGTCCCGTAACAGGAAAAATATTCTGATCTTGCAGTGTTCATGACTAGAACATGAGACTTTAAGATTCAGCAAAGCAGGTGTCTGGGGAGTGAGATTTAGTGGTTCCCCCCAAAGAATAGATGGGAACAAAGGTGAAAGGAGGGAACTCAAGAAAGTAGTGGAAGCCCAGTGAGCAGCATCTAGACAGTTTTGAACACAAGCCATGCAATAGCAGCTTTTTGACACACTAGGGTTTGTGCAGAGAGCCACAGAACATTTTTTTAATTATCTAGATAACTACCAATAGCTCTCCCTTCACAAGCAAAATCTTGAGTAGCAAAGATCTATGTACAGAACTTGGTTTTGTTTCACCATGTTTACTGTTAGAAAAGGCCAACAACCAATTTTAAAGGAAATTTTTACCAACATATTTCCTTTAACTGAAGAAAATAAATTAGGAATGGGCATATTATCTTAAAATGCTATTTTCTGGTCAATTGGAAGGTGAGAAATATTTTGTATTCAAGGGCATAGTTGCTGAGTTGTTAATACCCAAACTTGGCATGCATTTCTTGTCTAAAATAGACACCGTAAAAGGATTTATTTTTTTAATAGTAGTAGGACTTCCGAGAAGGGGAAATTAAATTTAGAAGAGGCTTCAATTACGTACCTTACTTAAGCAGATCTGATAAAGCAGACATGAGATAGGGCACAGATTTGATAAAAAACAGACAATTGATAAAAAAGGGAACACAGCATTAGTCTTTCTGTATCACCAATTCACTTTTTCAGATTACTGAAAGAATTGCACCCAGAGGAATGAGATCATCCATTTCACTCTTGCCTTTGTCTCTTATAAACTGGACAAGACTTGGTGCTAATCTTTAAATAGTTAAATGAAGCAGGTAGAACTGGAATCATTACATGGTCTGATAAGAGAGTCAATAGTAATATTTGATAGCTGGGTAACGCTGCAGAGATCATTTATTTTGAAAAACAAATTGTATTTCTCCAGGACCAAGATCAGACAGTAACAATTAAAGAGGGCTTTGTTCAGTGCTTCCAATAAAGCAAAGATAATAAAGGTCTTCTATATGAGGCAGGCAAAGTAGTATATAAGGGTCAGCTGATAAGATCAAGAAGAATTTGAACTACAACAGAATAAAGCAGTTCAGGACTCTAACTGACGGAAAATTAGTATGTTGATGATTGATGCCACTGAAGGAGCGCCTGGGTACAGGAAGCAGGGGATTTATTAAGAGGGACTAAACACACTAAGTTACTAGCTTGAAATCTTACAGGGATTCAGAAGAAATGTTATTCCACCAGCTAAGCAGCAGCCTATGGGACACAGTTACACATTCATTAAATACATGAAACTTTTGCAACTTGTTGTGAAAAAACCCACCACTTTCTTCTTCAGATAATCCAAGGTTTGAAAGTAATAAAAGACAGTCCCTGGGAAGCACATACTAGCCAAGAGACATGAGCACGACAGAGAAACAATAGAGAGAAATGCAACACATCTGGCAGGCAGCTGCAAGCACAACCAGGCTAAGACCTATTGTTTCCTCAGCAAATTTAGGAAATATTGGTGGCTTCCTTGAGAGCTGCCTTGAACATCCAACATTAGGGAAGGAGTTCCTGCAGTCTATGAAAGGTAGTGTTGTTCTGTAAGGGATAGAAAAGGCCCTTTATTCACACTGGTAGACTCATGTTGTTCCCAAGTCAAAAACTCAAGCAAAAGTACTTAAACACTCTTTAGTTACCATGTTCTCAATTTACTGAAACTGTGCCGTAAACTGAATTCATTAAGGTCAGAAGACCATCAGACACACCTAGTCCTAGTAACTCACACTGCTAATACCAGGGGAGATTTATTACTTTACAAAGAGAAAGCTTATGGCAGGCTGCAGCTTTGAACAGAACCTCTTGTCCTAGGCAGCTACTGGTCCCCAGTTGCTTAAAGAGGAACCTACTGCTTGTGTCAATCCAGAATGATTCTTACCATTCAGTATATTTGATCTCCTGTTTGAATTACAGAAAGGATTCTAGCATAGATAACCTTTTTTGTGGTTTGCCCTTGACCCCATCACCTTTTGCCCAGGAAATACAGCTTTATCACAGGATTAAAACTTGCAAGAGCACATCAGAAGGTACCCGAATATGCTTATGACTGCAGGATATTCATGTCAACAATTAAACTATAACACTAAAGGATTCCACGTTTGATTTATTGTTTGTTTGTCCTTAAAACACCTCAGTTTGAAGTGAAATCTTACCACAACCAGAAATGCTAGAAACCCTCCCTCTGTAAAGCAGCTAGGAGTGAACAAGTCTTTGAACAATGTCTTCACTCTGAAAACCCTAGAGAAACCTAAAGCTCACTTTCTTTTTTCAGCATGCTTAGCAGACCATATATAAAACCAGAGGGGTGAAGGGGAAAAAAAGTGTTTTTAAAAAAAGTGTTTTAGTAAGGACCTTCTAATAGTCCCACAAACTATTCCAGCAGCCTGCGAAGATTCACCAAAACTGACAGGAGTAGAAAATCCTCAGTACATAGCAGAGACTTTGTGCAGGCATCTTGATCATACATCCCCAATACCCTCAGTACTGCAAGTGCAGTGACAGTGGTTCAGAGTGCCCTGAAGCACATCTGAGCTCTCTGAATAGAAACTGCAATGACAGAAAAGTTTAAAGGTCATCATACTGTTCAAAACATACCTCTAAAAGTTCCCAGCACATTTTAGCCAAGACAAAACTACGCTCCTAGGAAAGACTAAGTGAATGATTGTTGCTTATCTCAGGCTTCACCTGAAAGCCAGAGCTCTTAGGGCTAAGACCAACACCACCCTAAGAAGCTACATCCAGAAAAAAGCAATTAAATAGCCTCAGGCTCCACCCCAGCTGGGAGCAGCTTCAGGAGTGTCTCACAGCCCTCAATGAAAGAAAGAAATCAGAACTAATGTGTTGAATGGGGACAGCTGTTTGGAATGCCCTGGGTGTAACTTTGGCCAATTAGCAGATGTCCCTCCTGCCCAAGAGGTACAAGGGCACTTGGTGAGGAACAACAACAGCAGGCAATGCAGGACTGTCTTGGTGAACCACTCAAGTGTGCTGCATTGAAGAGCATGTGATGAGAGCAAGTGTGCTCAGCTTCTGTGTCCCACCAAAAAGAAAATCTACTCAGTTTTGACATTTAACAATTATTTGCTTTCCTTTTTTTTTTTTAAATAAATGAATTACACTGAAAAAATAAAAAAGAATTAATCTCATACTGGTAGGCAGTAAAATACTAGTACCCTGTGCCTGAAAACATGTATGTGTATAATCCCCAAACAGAAAAATAATCCCCTCCACGTCTACACAACATTTACAATTCTGTGCTAAGAGTAACAAGCAAGCAAGCAAATGAGCACTGCCCAGTACATATATATACATGAACTTTCAGCCAGTGAGAGGGATTTTAAATATCCAGTAATTCAAAATTGAAAGTGTTCTCATCTGCCAAAAAAAAAATCACAGCTCGTCCAGTTATTTGATAGAGCTGCTTTGGTTGATAGATAGCAGAAACAACATGCTTCTCCTGCCACGAAGGCTTCTGCTGGCACGTGATAGCACCCTCATAGCAGAGCATCAGCACGGTACAATCTGTATTTCTCCAAAGAGACTATTTCCTTTTATGGTCACCTTGACCCCCTCTCCTGCATACTTGGTGGGGCTTGAGAACTTAAAACTATTATTTTATGCAGTTTTACTTAGGCAAAAGAAGCAGCTGCAACCTGTGCCCGAGGAGAGGCAGGGTCTTGCCACTGGGGCTTGTGTGCAGGCACTGGAGGGTAAACACCAAGTTAAATTACAGAGGTTAGCAGTCTCCTTATGTGCAAATCACAGAGGGCGCTGCAAACTGCATTGAATTGGGGCATGGGGAAAAAAAACCTAAAAGCTGTGAAAGTAGAATGGACAAACAGTGAATTACCAAAAAATACCGATAAGGCATCAGCAAAAGGATTAGCCAGGCTGGTTGCAGTCAGCAATGGTGAAATGTGACACAATAAAAACTCAGTTATTGAGTTAGGACAGCCCTAGGATACAAAAGACTGAAATGAAGGAAAGCTGTGGATTGCTTTGTTCTCAAATATTGAATTTTTTTCCAGATATGTGAAGCATGAAATATTACAGGGATAATGGAGATTGGGAAAAAAAAAAACCCAACAACAACAAAAAACTGCAACCAAGGAAACGTCTTTAAGGGTTTATTTAGGATGCAGTGAAAGAGTAATTTGGTTCAGTCCTAAACATCACCTGCAACAAAGCAGCCCAACACCTATGAGTAGGATGGGACACGTTTACCCATGTTCACATTTCTCAGTCCCGCTTTCAATTCTGTGTTGACAAAGGATCAGTGCTGGTCTGGGAAGGCAAGGGGGCAGCAGTACAGCTCCCCATGCTTCCTGGCCAGCATATTCCCACCCGGTGTGCTGGGGGGTCCTTCCTCCTTCAGCAAAGCCAGTCTCTGGGTACAGGGCAGCTTTGGGACCCTCCTGGGTGGGGGATGTGCCAGCACTACGCAAATGCAAACGGTGGTGATGACATCTTGAAATCCAACCCCCGCCAACGGGGATTTCAACTCTGAGAAAAAAGATGAACCCTCAGCGGGGATCCAAGGAAGAGTTTGTGTTTTCAATTTCACCATATGGCCAGCTGCCATTGTTTTAGGCTGTATTGCTGGTAGTTGATCAGACAGCCAGCAGCTTGAATTTTTAGTGCTGGCTGGCAGCCAGCTGCTAATATTCCAGCCCGGTGTGGTCACCAGCCGTGAGAGTTGCTTGAGCAGGACCTCTGTGTCCAGCCTACATTCATGTGACCGCTATGTCCATCTGAATGCAAAACCAGAGTAAGCACATGGGCTTTAAAAATGCTGCTGAGGATGTACATCATCCCACTTGAGTGAGAAATCAGTTGTATTCCCCCCACCCCAGCACCTTGGGTAAATACAATGTCTTTCTCAAGACATCTACAGGAAACCAGCGACTTCAAACAATGTCACCTGGTATCTTCTCATCCTAAAAAAGGTGTCTGCACTGCTTTAGTCTTTTTCAGACACCCAGACACTCAAAAATTCATTTTGCCCTATTTCAAGCATAAACATTTAAAGAATTAAATCTAAACACTTTGGGGGAAAGAGAGAGAGTATTTTCCATTGCAGGGGGAAGCCAAAGCTGTCCATGTTGATGCTGCTGACTGCCAGTTTTACGGCTGCACTTCCTGACCAGAGCAGAAAGGCCATCCTTCTCTGAACATAATCTCTTTCAGGTAAGAGCTCTGCCCATTGACTTGCTGAATAAATGGTTTGAACTCGTAAAAATAAATAAATAATTTATTTTTCTTCTTCGTGCTTTGAAGATCAGAACATTTAGAGAAATTGCAGAGTGCTTTGAGTCATTTTACTGCTTTGTTGTTAGTACTTCAGAAACTGGACGGTGAACAAGTGATATTCTGGATCCGAAGGCTGATGGACCCTTCTCCCCTAAAGCTGAAAGACATCAGCCAGTCCCGGTTGCCCCATGCCCTGCATAATACAGTATTTCCCATTTTATACCATTGGATCAGCATCTCGTAAGATGGATATTCAGAACACAGTTCTTCCCATACTTGTATGGGAATTAGGCACTTTTCCAGGCACACATGGTTCAGCCTTGCAGAGAAGCCCGTGCTGTTTGTATGGAGAACAGGCACATACAGCTGCTTCAGTGCTTCAGCTAGAGTGCATATGCTGACACATAAGCAGCCTTGCAGTGACAGCCCTGTTATTTAGCACCCATTTACTATACATCATTAATACCCTGTAGGCTTTCTAACATGTAGTTTGTTCCTGCTCTCACTTCCGTATGGTTTTGATGCGTTAGATGTGTGAATGGTGCTTTTCAGGGCTGTGTTCAGAGCAATGCTTATGGTCTTGTTTACTCTGCTGCTGCATCAGTGTGATTTGGAAACTAAACAAAAATGGAGGCATCAGCTTTGCTGTCAGCGGCATGCGTTTGCAGGGATGCTGTTGCCTAGAACCTTTTAGGGGGGAAAAAAAACCTGTTAGATATATGATGTTTTCAGCCAGCGGAGGGGCAGGGCAGCTTTTTCTCTTGCTAGCAATGTAAAAAATCGCTGTTGTAATATCTAGTGCTTATTATCCTTGTTGATAGCTTGCCTTTAAAGAACTGTAGAAGGAAAGTGAGCACAGAGTTTCATTCACTGGTGAACCTTCCGAAGTCATCTAAACCCTCTTGTCTCAGGCACATTCATTCTCCCTAAAATGGAAAAAAAAAATAACCCAAAACCCAACCAAAAAACCCAAAAACCCCCCAGAAAAACACCAAACCAAACAACAACCTGCACCAGAACCTGTCAATGGGGAGAGGCAGTAGGTGCTGGTAACAGGCACAAGCACAGGGAGAGGCAGTGTGGGTGGGTGTAGCATAGCTTACCACCAGCCAGTTATGATGGAAAAGGGATTCTTTTCCTCCTTCTCTATGGCTGGGAGAAATCAAGAGCAAACAGACCCATATTTTAAAGTGGTGCATCATGTAGCAAATTGAACTAACAACAAAAAGCACTTTGCAAAAGTTTCTGGTGTGCCACACCATCAGTGGGAAGACAGCTTCTTGGCTGAGACGCAGCATGTGGTTCCTTCTGCAGGACGTACTGACTTCAGCTGACTGCTTTCAGCAATCTACATTCTAGAAAATGCCCAGCATCCCCTTCAAAAAACTAAAATCTGATCGCTTTAAATGCTCCAAGGTTGTACCTTTGAAGCCCTGTCAAGTCTTTTCCATGATCTGTCTCCAGAGTGGAGAGGAAGACAGCATAACAAGGTCTGAGGGACGTACAGAAGAACATGGAAATCCTAGAAAAAAATTGCCCATCAACACTGTGACCATGTAGTTTGATTGTAGAAGCTAAGACCAAAACCCTACTACAGTTAGCATTATCAAGCACATCTTCACTGCAGTATTTGTTTCACATGTGCAGCCTGCCCTTAAGAGAGGCACTTTGGCTCAGTATGTTAGAAAACCTCATAAATGAGTTAAGCTGTAGCACTTATTCAGACATGTGCAGATGTTTTTCTGCTTCACTCTCCATCCCTATTTCACCTTCTGCCTCTGAGCAAGCCCAGACCACTGCATATCCGCAAAAACCAGCTGAAAACACCCAAACCCACAATTACACAGTCCCACAACCAATTACCACAAGTCAGACCAACAAGAACTAGGGGGAAAAGTTAAAGCTCAAATGCCCATAACGAGTCAAGCCACAGCTAAGCTGAACAATTTCAAGGGCAGGTCTAAAACACACATACCAGCACAAATATTTTGATGATCTCAGTTAAGAGACTCCACCTCTCTCTCTTCAGGGCCATAAACAAAGTTAGGTCACTGGAAAAACATTTTGAACTGAAGTACTCAGCAGGGAAATACACTCTTCCTTGGAGTTTTAACTGGTAAAGCCTTATGAAGCAGAAACATTTCTAAACAAAACTGGGATAAAATCAGTATGTTCAGTAGGATTTTGTATGTTTTTTTAAAGCTAACTATGGAGAGCTTAATGTTATCCTTAGGGTGCTTTTAAGCCTGATGCTGAGGGTGAAGCACATGCAATGAGCAGCTGGGCACAGCTTTTTCGCCTTCAGTCGGTTGAATCCTGGTGTTCACTGGAAAGCCAAAAGCAGGTTCAGAGGTGGGAACAAGGTGGCCACATTGCCCTGGTCCAAGTGCCCAAGCCACCGCTGGCAGCTGCACAAGAATTTGGCGGGGGATGGGGGGAGAAGAGCTATAATTACATTTCTGCAACAGTAATTATGTGTATTTCATACAGCTTAGCAGATGTCATGTGGTACAATAGGTGCTGTGAAGAATACTCATTTATTAAGTAATTTATAGCATAATAATTAACAGCTAATCATTTGCAAGTTAAGATGCTCTGGGAACAGACCCAATTCACAATATGTGCTGCCTCCTTCCAGGAAACCTCGCTATTTAGATAGTGCTCCTCACCCCCACAAAGCCAGCTTCTCTCCTCCATCCCTGCAGAGCCTGAGCTTGCACACACACATCTGCAGGTAATAACTGTGTACATGGCAGGAGCTCAAATGAAGGAATCAAACTCCCGTGTGAAATTCACAGGGTGGATGGGGAGCCTCAGCTGCTGCCTCTGAAGACGTAGGAAATAGGAGAACAGGCTTTTACACCAGATGAGAAGAAAAACACCATCTTTCTGCAGCAAAGCAGGCTTCATTTCTCTGCTCTCCCTGATTAATTTGAAGCTGATACAGATGTACCTACACTTAATACATCCATCACACCTCCCATCGTGGCATGGCAGTGCCTACCTGGAAACTGCTTCAGCCTCCCCACGTTGTTACTGTCTGTCCTCAAACCTGCATCATGATATGGCTTAATTTAAAGCTCTCAGCCCAAAAGCTGCTCAGATGCCAAGCCACAGGCTCTCCAAGACTGCCCTCCTTGTGCTCACCCCTTCCCTGCAATGCCCATTTGCTGCCTTGCTGCAGGCCAGCTTGTGTGGCCCAACCTGCATCTTCTCCAGCAGCCTGTCTCTGAAATTGAGGGATTTGGGGTCACTCAAAGCCTCTGTACATCTGGGATGGCCATCCCATAGTCTAAGTGCTCATGTTTGGGCTTTTGAACCACTGTCGCTGGCTCTCGAAGGGCTGTCTGGGGGAAGTTCCCTGGGAAATCACTGCTCAGGAGCAGCCTGACCTTCCCAGGAGATAGGGCTTTCCCCAGCATCCCCGAGTCGTTTCTTAGCCATATTTACTGCGTTTTTCTGCATTGCAATCTCTCACTTGAGTGGGTGTCACCAAGTTAGTCAACACAATATGGATAAAAGTTTCTGCATTTGAGCTGATATGGTCAAAAGTCTCCCCATGAGGGATTGTCCTCGTATTACAGCCTCACCAGCCTAGTGTCATTCAAATCACAGCATAAATGCACACGTCCACTTTTCCCTACTTGCAGCAAAGCCCAAGAAGCCCATGGCAGTACTTGGTGGGGAACAAGGAGCCATTTCCACCACAGAGCAGCACACCAGCCCTCACATTTGGACCTGTTTGGGCACTGCAGAACTTGCTTTCAGCTGTGTCTGCCATCAGTGGACACCACTGTCCCATTTCACATGATTAAAAAATAGTATTTCCTTTATGCATTTAAAGTTTGCCTTTTCAGATTGCTTTCGGGGAGTGTCCCCTCATTCCTGTACTATGAGACAAGGCAGTTAGGATATATATCACTACCACAGCTTTTTTATTTCTTTCTCTTTAAACTAAGCTGCACCAGTCCCTAAGCTTTTCATGCAGAGGCACCTCCAAACCATAATCATTTTCATCACCCACCCAGTCCGACAACTATCTGCATTTTTGAACAGCAGCAATAAGCTGAAACCATTTTGCACTTTCTCTTTGGCTTCAGCCTTTGGTTTTGTTCCAGTCTTCTGCAACACAAGCAGAGGCAACTCTGAGCTTTGCCGGACTGTGGGATGGCTTACTCCTGCCCTCCCGTGGAGTCGTGGGGCTCGCTGGAGCCTCCATGCCCTGCTTTACTGCAAGGGATTGCTTAGGCCATCCCATATGTACATCGAATGTAAAGGTCATGGCCAGGGAAGGTTCATTTTGGCAGAGTGCCTTGTACAATGGCTGTGCTACAGTACGTAGCCGCATGGCTGTCCGATTCAGTAAAACACAAAGCTTAATGCAAAGCCAGGAGTACTTTTTAATGTGCTGTCTGGTTAGAGCAAGCACAGCAATGCATTCAAATTGCTCTGAGGAGGTGGAGAAAAGAGTGTTGAGCTGAGTTTACCCATCCCTGGACATGGCTAATTTCATCCTGCCCAAGTCATCAATGCCACTCAAAAGCATCTATAGAATGTTGGAAGATCATCTTTCCCCACGTCTCCTTTTTTAGATGTACTGTGTACAATTACACTCTCAGGTGTTTTTCCAAAGCACTTTCCCAGCAAAAGTTTCCCTGGAGACTCCCCAGTAGCTCCTGCCCTGTGGAGCACAGGCTGCATGATCATCCATGTGCCACTGGAAATTTGCTGCCTACATTTCTCCGTAACTGCAAGAAGCAGCAAGCCAAGATCCCCAATGACAAATATTTCCACAGATGTTTGTCTCGAGGTTGTTACCTCCTTGCTTGGCTCTCTGTAAGGATCCTTGTTTCAGCAGGGGAGGAGCAGTGGAGCATGCCCCAGCCCCGCTGCCACACAGCCACACAGCCTGTGTCCCCTCAGGTCATGGGATTTGTCCTGGGGGACGAGGGAGCCTGTGGGTGCCCCGAGAGCCTGGGTGCCGCCTGCCCTTTCCACCGTCACTGCAACACAGAGCAATCACAGCAAAGGCGGAAGTGTCCTTCTGGCCTCCGATCTCATCCACACTCCTATAAATATCTCTTTATCATCCGTCCATGAAAACCCCCTCTTTGCTCACTTACGGCCCATTTGCTGCTCTACCATCTAGTACCTTAAGTGAGGCCTTCGATGAACCTGAGGTTTCTCCCCAGCATGCAGATGCAATGGAGAAGGAGGGTGAGAGGAGGGGGTCGGCAGAGAACAAGAGGAGGTGTCCTCCTAAACCTGCCAGGTTACACAGGGACATCTGAGCATCTGGAGACCTCCCTTGGCATGACCATAACCTCAGCAATTGCCCAGCTCCTACCAACGGACAGATGGTCACTGGCAGCAGAAGACACACGAGTGGTGTCCCAGCAGGCTGCAAGCACCCACGTCCCTTTCCTGTCTCTCTCCTGGGGCTGGGAAAGGAAACCAAACTCCTTTCCAGCATGTCCCATTGCAGTCATTTTCCTCACATGTTATTTTTTGCTTTCACTGTCCAAGGTGATGTACCAGCCATGGCCACCACATGTTAAATAAAGTGTCTCCTGGTCTTCATTGCTCAACAGGGAACTGCGTCTATGTCTTCTCCCCTACCTTGATGATTTGTTTGCAAGGACAGTGCTTGGCACCTAGACAAGGCTTGCCCTCCTTGCTTCAAAACCCAGGGGAAAAAAAATTGTCTGAGCCTGAAGCATTTGGGAAGAATAAGTTCAAATAGGGTTCAGTAAATCTCTAAAAAAAATAATTAAAAAAAAATGTTCAAGTACTGTTCCTCCCCCGCAGCTCCTAGGACATCTCCTGGTCTCCAAGTAAATCACAGACCCTCTGAAACCTCTGCACACACTGCAGTCGCTCAGCAATAATGCATGAGAGGATGATTCCCACCACAAAAAAAAAAAAAAAAACAAAAACCCAAAACAAAACACCACATCATACCTGGTTGCCCATAAATCAACAGTGTGTCATTTCATATGGCCTAGGGCTGTGAGTGAGCAGAGTGCTGCACAGCAAGGTGACAAATTCATTTTGGATGTCAGAAGCAGCAGAGCTCGCAGTCACTCTTGGACTGCAGTGCCTGAATTCAGCTTTACAGATCCAGCAGATTTGTCTCGTGTTATTGTCTATTAATTCATTCTGCTGCAGATGAGAGAGAAGAGCAGATGCCAATACCCTGACTTGCATCAGAGGGAAGATATTCAGCCCCTCTCAGTTTGACTCTGGAGATCAGGAAAGGAGGGATGGGCTGTTCCTACAGCCAGCCTGGCGTTCATGAGGCAAAGCAGGGTAGCATGCAGCTCCTTCTGCCTCAGTGGAAAATATAAAGCAACATTACTCAGGACCGAAACAGCAGATACTTGTAACAGGGAAACCATAACACCTATTGCTTCTGGTGGGCTTGATGTTCAGATCTAAGTCCTGCGGTGTTTCACACACAGCTCACACGTGCACCTCAGATGCTTCCAATAAAAGCCTGACATTGCTCCAAAGCACAGCCATGAGGGGCAGCTGCTGTCACTTCATGCTCGGATAAGGAGAAAGACAGTGTGCCAGCTCCACCTCTTGCTTTCACACTGAGCAGGGATGGACCTGCTGCTGTGGGCATTTGGCTGCAGGGAGCCCTGCCTGTGCACATCGCTGTTCTGGGCTTTCCTCCCACCCCCTGGGCCAGCACATGAGCTTGTACAGCATATTTTGTCTGGATGAAGGGCTGCAGGGAATGGTGGTCCAGTGGGAGCCTTGTGCCTGAGACAGAGTGCAGACTGCAAGTGATTGAAATCAAAAGATGATGTTTGTTAACAGTACAGCTACAATGGGCAGGGCTTGAAATCAGCACAGCATGAATCAGATTTTTAATGCACTTAAAACACTTCATGTCCACCATATCATAAATACTTTGTGACCAAAAAAAACCAAACATACCCAAACAAGGGGGAATCTTTCACTCAATCTCTTCTCTGAGGCATTGGTTAAAGAAAAAGAAGAAAATCATTCCACAAAGAGCAGATCTCCAGCCCATCACCTTCTTGTGTACATGCCCATGCATGTTCAAGACAGCATATATCTATTTCTCAAAGTTTTGATGCCTTGACCAAAAGCTGCCAAGCAATCATCCCATCCACACTTGCACAGTGGGGGATGCTGCAGGATGTCTCCCTGCTTTGCAGTTGCAGCACACTCTTAAATGTGGGTCCCCATCCGTCTATAGAGCACCTCTGCTTTGAGGATCACAGGGGTTGCTCAGGCGGGAGCAGTCACCGGGCTGGGAGGAGATCCCTTGCCTTGGCCAGGCCCATGGGGCAGGACAAACCTTGCTCCCCCAAGGCCAAGTACAAAGCTCATCTCTAAGTCTCTGTTTTCTCCCAACACCTGTTCCTGATCTCCACGTTGTCTTCTCCAAAATCACAGAGCCAATGAGTGAAAAGGGGAGAAAGTGGCTGACCAAATCCAAGGCCAAGACAGGGACAGTATTGTTTCAGCCCCTACTGCTTTTCTTTGATCTCAGTGCGGAAAAGAGGACACTGCACAAACCCATTAATAGTTTCCTTCTCTTTATGATGAAAAATTACACACACTTATCTTCCCCCTAGGGGAGACATTTGCATTTAATTCTCTTGTATTTACAAATACTTTGAAAACCATGCATAGAAAATGCTGGGTAAGAGCTGATTTCTCTGTGTATGTGAAAGGAAGCAATGACTAGGGTGTCTTTGGGAGACCTATTTTTGTCTAAGCTTATTGGTACCCAAACCTGGATGGCACTAAGCAGTGATGAAGTAAGTTGCTGCTGGGGAATTGTGTGTAGGGCAGTGTTCGTTCTGCTTTGCATATCTCTGCAGGCAGGAGGGCCCCATCAGCATCAACTAATTTAGATGAGCATGTTAATTGGAGAGCAACACAGTCACCCCTCCCCAGAGGGGCACTGCAGCTGCCAGCCAAGCACCAGGGACGCTTGTTTCTTTATCGTCTCAGTGCAAGTAACATGTTCCCACCTGGTTTTGCACAATGTTGGCCCTTACAATGCCCCTGTTTGCACTGCAGCCCCTCCCTTGGCATATCCTGCTCCACGCTGCAAATGTTGCTTTTCCCCTCATTCAACAGCTGAGATACAGAAATTGCTTGTTGGAGGGAAAAGATGGAAAAGAGAAATCTCTGAGGTTCTTCTTCCTTCTTCACCAGCATCCTCACCACTTCCCTGCTGAGAAACACAGCAGGGCCCTTTCCAGCCCCTTTTAAGCTCACTCTGGAGAGCAAAAGCTGAGCTGGGCACGCATACGTACAAGCTGCTTTCTTCAGCCCCCACCTCCACAGTCCATCTTGGTCAAAGCTGGTCTACAAGTGCAAAGAGATCCTCCCCGGGAGCTGCACTAACCCACCCCATTTGAATCAGGGCCCCCCAGCTCCAGCTGTGCCCCACATCTGGCAGCCCGTGCACAGGACAGGGGCACAGTTCTACAGCAGCAGCCGCCCGCACGGAGTTTTTGGTGGCAGACAGTGCCCTCCAGTGGGACATTTGCCACCACACTATTCACACAGCTTCTCAGATGGGGAAAAAAAAAAACAATTGGAAGAAGCCGCCCCCCCCTCTCCCCTCCGCATCCTCAGGCCATGCCAGGGCTTCCCACGGAGCTCTGCCTTGGGGGCAGGGTACAGCCAGCAGCACTGAGCACAGATGCACAATAATTTTTAATTTCTTAAATTAAGCACCAAAACATCTTGTTTCCTTTTTTTCTTAAAAAAAAAAGTGTTTAATTTGCATGTGCTGACAGCTCTGTATAGCTTTTGAGAAGGGTAAGGCAGGAGATGTACAGTTATGTGGAGCAAGCTCTTTGTTTCCCAAGCTGAGCAATTATTTAAAAAAAAGTAAAGATAAGGAAGACTGTGGCAAGATATGTGTTGTCCATAAAAGACACCAGGAGGGTTTTGCACAGGCAGTGGCTTGAGTCAGCCAGGTGAGGCAGGAGTGACTGCACAGGTCACCAGGGACACAGGGGGCTTGGAGTAGCCCCAGGACCCCCTCAGAGTGGGGGGGACTGCTCCAGGAAGACCTGGTATGTCTGGCCAGGGTGGGCCCGGGCACTCCACAGCCACTCAGGGGCCCTGGCCCGCAGCTTCAGCTGGAAGGGGTCGAGGCGCAGACACTCGCCCAGGTCATGCAGCTCCATTGCTGGCTCCTCCACAGCCCTCACCGGTGGCTCCTCAGGGCTTGGGTTCCTCCTGCGGCACCATCCCCACCTGGCTCTGCACAGGGCACCAGCAGCCACCAGCATCACCAGGGCAGCCATGAGGGCTGCTCCCACCAGGATGTCAGCATGGCGCAGGAAGAAGCTCATCCCTGCAAGAGAAGGGCCTTGGCCTCGTCCTGCTTGCCCCCATGACCCCAAACTGTGCTAATGGCATCCCCCACACCATGATCACAGTGCTCAGGACTGAGACCTGGAGCTGTGAGTTGTCCTCCAGAAGGGTCAGCATCCCCCCTGCTGCCTTCTAGAAGCCCTCACAGCCACCTCTGGGGCAGAGCATCTCTCCCAAACCTCCATCCCAAAGCAACGTTTAGAGCCAGCCTGCAGGAACAGCACAGGGCTGGTGCTGCTCCCCAGGAGAGCCCTGACAGAGCAAAGCCATTGCCAAATCCATGTGCAGCTACATGGAGCCTAGAAGACCTGCTGCCATTCCCACCCAGACCTGAAGGGACCTTCTCCTTGAACAAAAAGATAAACATGCTTTTATAAAGTTATTTAGATATGAATATAAAACCACATTCGGCCAGTCTGGATAGCCTTAAACTGCATAACTGGTTAATGAATTTGGAGCTGAGAGGATGGATGAGAAATGCAATTTGGCTGCAAGCTCACATTCAGCTTAAGCCACTTCCAATGCTGCAGGGTTAAGTAGTAGTTTTGGTAAAGTAGCAGCAGTGCTTTGAGTACCTATTGCAGAATATAGTCTCCTTCAAAGCTGGGAGGCCCCATTACTCTGAGAAATTGGATTAGCCAGCTCTGATGAAGCAGATGGCACATGGTGCTTGACGATAGCCTTGTACTGAATATGTCAGGGGAGCACTGAGGGCAAACACCAGGAATGTCAGTGTCTTTCTCACCAAGAACTACATAGTGCAACAGCAGACCACTGTGCACTCCAAGGAGTGACCAAGTTTGCTGATCACATCAGTTACAGCAAAGGTAACTCGTAAATCACCCTTGGCCACATTCCACTGATAGCAAGATCTGAGCAGCCAAGGCCAGGAGATCAGGGGGAATAAAAGCTCATACATGCCAAGTTATAAACCCAATGGGAGAAGAGCAGACTGGGTAAAAAAAGAGGCTAAGCCTTATGAAGAGGTTATACTTGGAAACACCAACATGGCCAGCAAGCAGAGCATGGCAGAAAACACCACCCGCTGTTACCAGTATTTAACCACCTGTTAAATACTCCAGGTTCAGGTGGCTGCATTGACTCACTGCTCCCAAGAAGTGTGAGCCTTACCAAGAGTTTTCATTCACAGCCTCTCTCAAGCAGGGAGGGGGAAATTACAGAAGCAATCACAGAGGAGCTGAGGTGGGAAGGGACCTCTGGAGGTCATCTGGTCCAACTCACCTGCTCAAGCAGAGCAGCCCAGATCCAGTTGCTGAGGACCATGTCTAGATAGTTTTTTAATATCCCCAAGGATGGAGACTCTATGATCTCCCTGGGCAACCTGTGCTGGTGCTCAGTCATCCTCACAGTAAAAAAGTAGTTCCTGATGTTCAGAGGGAACTGTCTGTTTGTTTGTGCCCATTGTGTCTGGTCCTGTCACTGGTCAGCACTGAGAAGAACCTGGGTCCTTCTTCTTTCCACCCTCCCTTCACTTACATACATTGATAAGATCCCCCTGAGACCACTCTTGTGCAGGATGAACAGTCTCATCTCTCAGCCTTTTCTCCAGTCCCTTCCTCATCTCTGTGGCCCTTCACTGGACTCTCTCCAGTATGTCCATGCCTCTCTTGTATTGAGGAGCCCAGAAACAGCAGCACACTCTAAAGCTTTTAGGCTCTGCTCAGGAGAGCCTTTGGGAGAACAGATGTCACACTGAATGACACTTAATGATCAGGGATACTTTAACCTGACACAGTTAATTGATGCAGGTCACCCCTTGGATGCCTATCTAGACTAACCTCTGAAAGCTGATGCCTTTGGAACCCAGGAAGGACCATTTCTCCTTCAAGTACAAGACTCTCCTCCTGACTTGGATACCTGTGCTGCCTAAACCTCACTCTTCCTTCCTCCCATCAGTTTCCAAAAAGATCACATTTGCCTCCAGTCCACTTGTATGTGAACACAACTCCCAAAGAAGAACTCCTAAAGCCAATGGAGAAAGCCTAAAGGGACAACCAGCTGCCAATTGCCTTACAAAGATATTATGTATCCTTCCCATGCCAGGCCCAGACATCTAAAGCCACCACTCTGGCAGCAGTGCTATTTTTAAGCGTCACATGCAACACATGTTAGCAGATGTACAGCTGGTAGGACCCCAGTCAAGGAGAGAGCCACTTGCCCTGATGTGCTCGTTCCAGATTGCACATGGCAAGAGCAATGCTGCGCAGATTATTCGCCCACACATGAAAAAAACACACAGCCACAGGCAAAAGTAGAGCTGCTACTTTGTTCTATACCTGATCGTGGAGTGCGGATACAGAGGGTGCCGGACTTGGTGGGAGAATGATCCTCGTAGTCCTTTTTGCAGCGGCAGAGGTATGTGCCCACACCATTGAAGCACTCTGCCTCCTCCCCACAGAGTCCAACCCCAGCGCTGCACTCATTGACGTCTGTAATGGGGAAACAGATGCCATAAGTCAAGTCAAGCTTGGCAGTGTTTATCCCAGAGAAAAGTGGAACACCCACCTTCAATGAAGAGTGAAACAAGCTGCAGCTTCTCCACTCCTACTGAAGTGCCAAGCAGCTCCTCCAGCTGGGAATGCAGGAGCAGAGACACATTTCTCTCCTCTGGCTTCAGGTGCAGCCAGAAGGCGAGTAGCAAGTTGGCATCACTTGTCCTGCAGGCAGGGGAGAGCCCAGGGTGAGGCAGGAGGGAAGCATCACCCTCAGGCCCAGCTCCAAAAGCCATTTTAGACTTCCTACACATTCATATTCGATGACAGTGCTGCAGACTCTTGCAAAGAATATGTGACAAGAGGCAGCTTTACACTTGGACCAAGAGAAAAAGGAAAGCCCAGTAACAGGTCCTCACTTGGAGCTAGGCTGAAGTGACTAGATATTTGCATAAAGCAAATTGTAGTGGCAACTTGCAGCCCCAGGTCAGCCTTGACCAAGCGTGGCAGGGACCTTGCTGACAGCTCACAGCTTTCTCCAGCAGACTGCACAGTAGGTGTGAGGATCCCCATTTTCTCCAGAGTTTAAATGCCTCTTAGACCTATAAAGGCCCTAGCCAGCACTAAACATCTATTTTCATCATTTCTACTTTCAGGACAAGTTACAGATCACAGGAGAGGAGCAAGGCTGCATCTCTGCCTGGGAAAGCAGAATGAGAACCCAAGCCACTGCTACCCAAGAAGTATTTCAGTTTATAGCAGAGTCACCTGCTGAGCCAGCAGCACAGCAGTAACCCTACCTTTTGATTTCCTTTAACTTTATTTCATTGACTCTGCTGGCAGGAAGTTTCAGGTTCTTCTGGATCTGGAAAGGAACAGAGTGACCAGTGCTGATTTGATGTTCAATGGGCAGGAGTGTGGTAGCAAACAGGGTTTTTTTTCCTCAGTCTACCTCCCCACCTTGCTCTTCCCTTTCACAAGCCACTCAGGGCATTAGATGTGCCATAGCCCAGTGCTCTGGGCATTTTCTCTAGCAGACTACTAATTGTTCCCACTTCTTAGCTAAGTTCAGCTCAACTGTGACAAACACACAAGGCAATTCAGGAAGACAAAGAGCAATAGCAGCCTCAGGTAAGTGTTTGGATGCTAAACAATTGCAGAGAGGCAGTGGATGGATGGTGGCTTTCTAGGCTAGGAGAAAGTTGAACTCTGGACCTGCTGATGCTCACATGCTTGCCCTCTTTAGGGTCTGGCTTACAACCTGCCCCATTTCCAGGGCCAAGTTGTAGCCCTCAGTTAGTTGTATCCTTGTGTCTGCAGTGCATTTCCACTGCCTTGCAATGGCATGGCCCTCAGAAAGGCTGCAGCAGCTAAATGCCAGCCACTGCAGCCAGGCACCCTGCCAGGGCACCGACATTGGCCTCAGATGACAGCCAGCACAATCAACTCAGATGCCAGTTCATCATGCGACTTTAACAGAAAATCCCTGGAATAAAGGGCACAACTTGAAGATTTGGGACATCACATTTGGTTTTCTCCCCCTCCCCGAGCCCAGACTTACATGGTTCTTTATGAATTCAAGAAGAACCTTTTTTAGTTCGCGTCCACCATGAGGAATCCAGTCCTTAGGTTTGATTTCAACAGTTACTTCAAACAGCACATCTACCAGAAGACAGAAGATCCTAGCATGTTTAAGTCCACATAACACAAACAGGCTCCTTAAATAAGTTAGTCCTTAAACATCAACAATAGTAGAACAGCTACATGAGGACCTGCTTGTGTAAGTCAGTGCCATGTGGGTATTTCAAAAGGTTGTGCATCAGGTAGAACAAGTTGAATAACAGGTGAAAACAAACCTTAGTTAATGCTTGATGCTAAATACAGGAATTGATCTTTCAGCAAAAGCCATACAAAGCAATAATGCCTATGTGATCACACTCACGTTTCTTTAGCTATTGCATTTCCCAAAGGTATCATAATAATTTGTGATGCAGTCTAAAAGCCCACTTCTCTCACCCATCTCTGTTTAGGATCAGCTTAAACTGCTGTGTTTTGGCAAAATCCAGGCTGGCACAGACTTGCTGGAGTCTGCTGTTTAAAGCCTATCTGTTCAGCAGTATTTCTCCTGTTCAAAGCTAAGGCTCCTTCTGCATTGACTCCTTTTCACGAGCTGTTTCTGCGGCTTGCTTTGCCGTGTAAGCCCGGTATTGTGCTGCTTCATTGCTAATACTCCCAATAAGCAGGTTTTACTCCTCTCCTCAGTCTGAGGAGCAGGACTCCTGCAGGTTTCTGCTCCAGATGCCCATGAGACTCCCATTGGGGTACATCTGAGGAAGTGAGGTTCATTCAGCCCAGAAAAATCTTGTTTAAAAGCCAGCAAGTAATGCTTGAACTCAAACAAGCCAGCATTTATGTCAGATTTAGCCTCTGAACTCAGGGTTCTCCAGGGTTAGTACAAAGTGGCCAAAGCACAACTTTGCAGTAAGATCTTAAAAATTAAAATCTTCACAGCAGTTATTAATCAGAACCACCCTCCACTGCTTTCTAAACTTAACAAGCAGATGATGTCCACACACACCTCTAATCAGCACACTGAACTTTGGGTAGTGTTTTAAGACATGCTTAACTCTTTGCACTGCTCACCTCCGGGATAGTGCTGGGATTGCAGTGTTGTGTCATTCTCCAGAAATGCCAAGGCAGAAACCAGATCTGTCAGAGCAAAGGAAAGAATCAGGCTGCTAACATCAGCGTACCAGTAAGGGGGGAAAAGTACATTAGATACACGTCACTTTGCAAGAAGAGTGCTATGTGCCAGCTCCCTTCTATATTCCTTGTACTGAAGTTAAATATCAAGCTCTAAATACAGTCTACTCATGCCTACAGTGGGAAATGCTCTTTAGAAAGAAATCGCCCCGATAAACCTGATTTCCACTTCTGGAAGTAGATGAAATGTTAGCTCTGTGAAGCAATCAGAGCTCCTGCAACCGGCAAAGCTGCCTTGGACTCCCAGTGAAGAAAAGAAGCTTTGGATTTGTGTGTTAGATGTCAGCAACTGCAAAAGAGCTTCCCCACATCTACAACGAAGGGGCAAGAACAGTTTGGAGAAGAGGAAAGAACAATTGAAAACACCTTCTCTTCCACCTTCAGGCAGAAATTAATATATATCAGCAGATAAATATTTCTGCTAAAAGTCTACCATCAGCTCCTAAACTTTCTTAGGAGATGGGAACCTTTCCCCCACCCCCTACCTTCTGGAGCTCAATCTCATTTATCATGGCTAGGAGCATCCTGGCAGGCCACATCCATGGGAATCAATGCAAGCCAGAGCTGTTTAACACCAAGATTGGCATTTTTTGGGTATAAAGGCTGGCTGCTCCATGGATAGTTCAGAGAACTTGGATTAGGAACCAGATTCTCCCTATTAAGAGAGGCACCAGCCCCTAGGCACCCACGTTAAAACATATAATCCCATGTCTTCTCAGGTACCACCTCCGCTGGACACAGGAGTCAAGAGTACTACCACACGGGCCAACTGAAGCTGACACCCATGTCTCCAAATAAAACTTTGTAAGAGTGCTGCATCACTGGCAATGGACATTGCACAGTGTCAGGCACCAGTTCAGCCACAAATAACCCAAAAAAACCCTTACCAAAGAGCTCTTCATTCCTTTCTCCTGGAGACATCACATCTCCAGCAGTCACACCTGGAGAGGGGTAGAGAGTAGAAGGTTTTATACATGTGTTTAGTGGTGGATCTTGCAGCACTGGTGTCTGTGTGCTATGTGCAGCAGTGACCACTTCTTCTGGCAGGCTGTCACTGGCCTGATCCAGTCTAGATGATTTGGTGGAGACACCTACGTTGCTGCTGGGCACCTCTGAGGAAGGGACACTGGCTGAATGATGTGAAGCTGTGGTGACCAGAGCAGACACCAGCTCTACATTCCCCTTTGCAATCTCCAAAGCAGACAGCTCAGATTTACACCTGGCATCTTGCCCAGCTGGAGGTTGCCCCACCGACACATCATCTTTGGTTTCTCTGCTTTCAGTGCTATCATCCTTAAGGCTCCTTTCCAGCTTTATTTCATCCTGCAGCTTAACACACTTGTTCAGGTCAAGCTCGCTCAGGTTAGCACCAGACTGAGTGTCTTCCACAAGATCAGGAGGATGCTGAACCTCTTCATCTGGGCTTACAAGCTCAGGCTGGATCCTGCCACCGGAATGTACATCTGATGGGCCTGGAGAGGCTCTCAGCATGGGCACTAAGCCTCTTGTTACTGCTGTCCTCCAGTTATCTTTTTTGGAGACCTCCTGGACAGGCTGTTGGGGAGTTATGGTACCATTTGAAGAGCCCACAGTTTCAGAGTCTCTGAATACATAATACTGTCCTTTAAAGTGTCCATATTCATGGCTTAGGGAACCACTTCCTGACAGAAACAATACATGGACTGCAGTAGCTTGTGTAGCAAAGATCAGAGTACCTCGGTTGTGACAGGCATACACCACTTTGGTTTCCACACTTGATGAGACCCCCTGGAAGATTATCTTGTCCTGGTTCTTCCCACAACCGTCATTCCCCTGGAACCCCTGGATATAGATGACAATGTGCTTCTGGGAGCCTGCCAATATGGTCCAGTTGCACCAGATGTTGGCTTTAATGTCAGCATGCAGTGGCAGGTAGAACATCCCAGACCCATCCTGAAAGACCACGTGGCAGCTCTTGACAGGGAAGTACTCCATTGCCCAGGGTGCTCCTAGCTCTGACACATTGGGAAGGAAACACAGTCAACAGTTATCGTACACACTGGGGTACAGATATCATGCTTCTAGGAATGCAGCAAATTGCCACTGAAGAGGCCCCATTTAAAACCCTCTCCTGCTGCAAGATTTCTATAGTTTCATCCCCCCCGGCCACATCTCAGCTCTGCAATTGTAGCTAAGCCTGGGCCCCATCTGATCGGCAGGGGTCTGGCCTTTCACAGCCCATCCAGCCTCTGGCAGCTTGAATTACATGTTTTTGCATCCAACAGAGGTTTGTCCAACAAGACTGCTTTGTTGGAAGTCTTCTGCTCCCCAGATAGCTGGGTTACATTTGTCAGGCTGGGACTGCAGGTGACAGACACAACCTCATCCTTGCCCCCACCAAGTACTTCTGCCTTCTAAAGATGGCTTGCAGCAAGATATGAAGTATTGGAAGACCTACCAGCATGTTTCTGTTGCTGTCCTCCTGGCATCCAGGTGTTTCTGGAAGCAGGATCAGAGGGCTCCTGAGACTCTTGGCCTCTCCACGCTATTTCTCCCCTCCAGGTCACAGGAAGATCAGAGTGCGCAGGAGTGGCACTGAAGGAGGCATTTCTCTGTTGTCCCGCAGCCACTTGGAGAGCTTCTGTGGTTTTCTGCATTTTAGATCTCCCGAGGATGGAGGCAGAAGCCAGTTTGTTGCTAGCAGCTTTGACCTGGTGCTGTGCAGGTATCACATGCTCCTCTCTCCTCATCCCCGAGGTGCCAGACGGGGAAGGTAGTGCCACCGCAGAGCCACTGCTCACACGGTACTCAGGCCAAGGAAGCTCCGTACCAGGCTTTGGGCCAGTGACAGAAGCTGGGGAAAGACCCCCAGCCAGCAAGCCCACAGGGGCTGAGGCTTCTCCTTGCCAGCCACCCACCTCCCCCAGTGCCAGCTTTTGTGTCCCAGGGCCAGGGCATCCAGGGGACTCCTCTGTGCCTGGTTCAGAGGCTACAGATAGATGGCAAGGTGGGAAAGGGCAGACCAAGTCCTGCCCCCCTGGGCTAACCAGCGAGATGCCTGACCTTTGCCTGAGGCTGATGGGGTCCAAATCCAAAGCTGCTGGTAGAGAGAAGACAATGCTGGACACAGGCTCCACTTCTGGAGGAAGAAGTATTTCAGGGGTGAGATCAGCAGAGCCAAAGTCTGCAGGGATAGGCTCTGTGCAGGAGGCCCCCAGTGCAGGGGTTGTTTCTGTCCCTAGGGTGGACATGGCTGTGGGAGCATGCTCCAACCCTGTTGGCAAAGGCAGTACAGCCAGCCCTGGCTGTGCAGCTCTGTCACTTTGGTGGTGGCACCTTTTTATACCTAAGGAAGACACACGAGCTTTCTCAGCAGCTGGACAGTCATGTGTTTGGGCACTTTGGGGAAGGCTTCCAGGGCCTGTAGGGACTAATGGCAGGATATGACTGCTCTGGCCACGCAAATGAGGCTGCTCTCGGAGGATGTCCCATGGTGGTGTGGGCTGCAACACTGTTTTCCCCTCAACAACTTCCCTGAAACATTGCAGGGAGGAAGTACTCATGAGCTTTGTATGTTGGAGGCCAGTTGTTTCCAACTCAGGTTGAGTCATGGACAAATCCCCAAAATTGCTTTGGCATCTTTGGCTTCTCCCAGGTAGCAGATGTGAATGGTCCCCATTTACCACTTCATATGGGCTACTCAGGCTGGGCATCAGGCCCTTTGCAAGGCCATCAGTGTCACCACTCACCGTGCCATCAGCTAGGATGCTCATCTGGGGATGGCTTTTATCCTTCTCTAAACTGACTGTGCTGAGCCCTTGGTATGTGGTGGTATCTGTGCTCTCTTTGCTTTCTCTTCTGCCAGGGGACAAAGACTGTGAGCATACAGCCAAGCCCTGGCAACTTGTGTGTGTTGGTTTAATAGTAAGATGTAGGACTCCCAAATATTTTGGCCTCAAGGTAGGGTACAGCACAGATTGCCTGTTCTCCAGACCCACACCTGATGGCTGCAAAAAAGGCTCTACCACCTGCAAGGCACTGAGCAAGGGAGTTTCTGAATGCACACTTGAAAGCCTGTGCATATAACCAAAACCCACAGTGATGCCCCCACTCACAGAGAGACTCTGCCCCCGGGTATCCTGTGCTGCAGTGGGTGTTACACCTGCAAGTGTTCCTCTGCCTTGAGCTTCCTTGCAGCCTCGCAGACCTCCTTGCAGCTCAGACCCCAGCACACAAGGAGCTTTTGTTTCCAGGAGCGGTGTCCTTGCACCTTCATATGGGACAAGCTTAATGGGACTTCCCACAGCTCTAGTACCCAGCATGGTCCCTCTTCCCTGCAACGATCCACTGCTCAACACCATGGTCTTGCCGAGGCTCCCAGTGCTATGCGTGGTCGCAAAGCCCAGCACATCTCTAAGGTCTTCAGCCCATCCAGACTGAAAAATACTGTCTTGCTTTGGTAGGTCTGGAGCAGACGTTTCAGAAATCACATCATTTTTGGAAAAAGATTCACCTTCCTGGTCTTGAAAGATATAGTACTTCCCTTTAAATTGCGTCTCTCTGCAGTTTGGTAAGTACCTCTTCAGCAACACAACGTGGACAGCCCGCGCAAAGGTGGCAAAAACGTGTGTCTCCTTTTTCCAGCAAGCATAAACCACGCTGTTTTCTGCCAGTGAAGAAACTCCTTCAAATAGGATTTTGTCCTCATTTTTGTTGCAAATCTCCTTAGTGATAAAGCCCTGAATATAAATTATTATATGCTTTCTGGAGCCTGCCCAGATTGTCCAGTTGCACCAAAAGTTTATGGGAGAATCACCATAGTATGCTGGAGGAGAAAACTCCCCATACTTGTCCTTCAGGACTTTGTGGCAGCTTCTTATAGGCACATATGCCAATATCCAAGGAGACTCTGACTCTGGAAGACAAGAGGCAACAACTTGAAGATTTCCTCCATCTCCAATTCCCCGAGTTATTAGTCCTTACTTCCAGAAATTATTTTCCATCTCCCTTATCTCCTCATTTTTCTACCTCACACTCCTGTATGCCAAGCAAATCCATCAGCAGGAGAACATGCAAGTAACCCTGTGTCAGGTCCCAAGTTCAAGGGGAAGAGGCCATCTGAGCATGCACCCACACACCAGCCCAGGGCATGCCTAAAACTGCCATCCCTTCCAGCCCAAGTCACTGTTTCCATCCACACCTGACAGCAACCCACCCCAAACCTTCTCCCCATCAGTGCTTACCCCAAGAGCATGTGCCACTCCAGAGTACTCAGAGAACTGGGGGCAACCACAGAAGCTCTAGCCACCACCTGCCCCATGGGTAGCTGAGCTGTACCCCCAGTGCTACCACCCCAGAGGGGGACACACACATGCTTTGAGTCTCCCCCAACACAGCCACGCAGGAGCACAGAGGTCCCAGCACAGCAATACAGTCAGTGCTGCAGCTTGTCCCAGGGAGGCAGGTTCCCATAGAATGGTTCGGGGTAGAAGGGACCTTTAAAGGTTTATCTGCTTCAAACCCCCTGCAGTGACCAGGGACACGTTCAACCAGATCAGGTTGCTCAGAGCCTTGTCCAACCCAACCTTGAATGTTTCCAGGGATGGGGCATCTACCACCTCTCTGGGCAACCTGTTCCAGTGTTTCACCACCCTCACCGTAAAAAAATTTCTTCCTTATATCTAGTCTGAATCTACCTCTTTTAGTGTAAAACCATTACCCCTTGTCCAGCCACAGGGCTGGGCTATTTAGGGATCAAAGCTAAAGGCTCAGGGAATTGCCACATCAGGCAGAGTTACAAAAACAACAAGCACACTATTACAGTTGGTTTCAGCACGGGGGCAATGTTTCTTGTTTATACACACACAGAGCTGGAAGGTAGTGATCTCCTGAAGGCATTTTCAACCCCTTTGTTTTAAAGGGTTCAGCCAAGCAAGAAGCCCTCACAGCCTCATTAAAATGAGCAGCACTAGCATCTCACCATAGCTAATTTAACCCTCAAAGTGGGAAACACCTTCCCTCGAGCTGTAAGAAATACAGTATTTTCCAAAAACGCTATTACAAAGCTAGAAGAGCCACGAGCCAGCAACAGGCTTACCCTACAGGGGCACAATTAAAGTTTGGATTGAACTTTTGCTACTTGTTTTAATTGCTGCCCAACAGTGATTTGCTATAGCACACTACTCCTGGCTATAGGGTCTTGCTCTGCAGTAGGGGTTTGGCAGCTGCAAGATAGCTACACACTAGCATCAGCTTTTCCTTCCCCCAGCACTTGGTACCAGCTATGTCCCCTTCCCTCCACAAACCACCCTGGGGCCAGGTTGTTGCTCCTGGCTTTCTACACTATGGCTCGAGGTACCCAACAAATTCTGGGGAGGGCTTTTTTCAGGCAAACAAGCAAACAAACAAACAAAAAAAAAAGGCTGGTCTGAGAATTAAATTTTACCTGGTTTAATCTTCTGATATTCCTGAGAGGAGCCACATGCCTATAAAGAAAAAAAAAGTCTTATTGCAGACCCAAGTGCCACTCCTCATACTTGTAACGGTGCTCATAGAGATCCCAGCCCAAGCCAGACAGGAATGGAACACCAAATCCACTGTGTCCTGGTACCTTGAGGTTTTGCCTGTGCCTGGACCCAGCCCATAGACCATCTCATTTTTTCCATGTGATAATAAATATTCACTCCTCCCTATCTCCAACAGCAGTGCCTGATTGATGCAGTTAGGTCACAGCCAGCACAGAAACACCCCCAAAAGAGAGCGCACAAAGCCCAGCTGTACTTTAACCCATAGAGGCCAAACAGAGGAGAGCAGGATTTGTAAGCAGGCAGGATACCACACCCCAGGAAAGGGGTTTCCTTCAGGGAACAGAGCCCCTGCTTCCCATCACTCACCTCTAGGGCAGTATGGGCAGCATCACAGCCAGCAGCATCACAGCGGGACCCCAGCATTGGCATGGGAACCTGCCTGCCAGCAGCTAGTCCCCTCACCCAGGGTGCCAGGAACAAGGGCAGAAGCACCAGGGAGGGCAAAGGCTTCATAGCAGAGGTTTACCAGAGGCACAACATTAAAATGAGACCAAAAAAAGAAAAGGAAAACCTCTCCCTCCCTACAATAATCCCACAGGCAAAGCAAATACAGGATCACTGCCTTTCCCAGCCCCTCTCCAAAACACATCATGCTAACAAAAAAGCTCAGCTCAGAGCCCACTCAGTCATATACTGCCCTGCTACCCCTGTGATAGCAATTAGCTAATCAGGGCAATGAGGCCAGCTGTCACTCTTTAGAGGCAGACCTGCTCTTTCAATTTGCCACCCATTTTCCGCCTTTCTTGGGTTTTTTGGTGAGAAAGCATTATCCATCTGTAGCACATAATGTTATAAACTGGAATTAAAGTGATGCCGATACCCCAACATGACCCAGAAGCAGAATCCAAGGTGATTGTTCTCTTAAAAAAGAAAAAAATCTGTTACTGGAGAGAAAAAAAAAAAAGAGCTCTAATGTAAAAGTGTGTCTTCATGACAACATTTTAGCCAGCTTCTGCTGAAGACATGATTTCCCCCTGGGCTGTGTCGTCCTGACATAGGACCAAGTGAAACAGGTGAAACACAAGCAGCTCTTCTCATCTACACTTAGTGAAGTGAGGAAAGCAAATAGCCCAGGTGATGATGTGTAAATTATTAGATGCTTAAAATTCTGTCAGCTGTAATAGTCTAAGTTGTCATTAGGGGCCACCCAGATAAGGCAATTAGGCTGTTTGACATGAGGCTCTGACAATATTCCTTTTAAAATGTCAGTCATCATTTAGCAAAATAAAATCAAAAACTCTTTTTTTCTCTAAGTCATCCCAGCTTGATAGGCTGATGGATGTTCAGGGACAAATGCACACATTTTTTTCATGGGTTGAAACAAGCAGCACATCAGACCTTCCCAGCCGCCCGGGGTTCGCAGCAGCATTGGTGTGAGCGACCGCATCCCAGCTCCTGATTATTAGGCTTTTCCACCCATCCTGCATGCAGTCCGGGTGGCCAAAAGGCCAGTGAGAGTCTGTGATTCTTCCAGCGGCAGAAACCTTCTCCATCCATGACCATGTATCTATAACTACACATGTCCAAAGCAACCCCAGATTCCCTCTCACTGTCCTACAGCAGGTGCAGACAGACCTGCACACCCCGCTCCGTGCCTACCATGTAAATAAGGTTTGCCCCTGGGAACATCAAACAGGGTTGGGCTACCAGGATGCAAACCCTGGAAGATAAGCATCCTGGCTGGATGTCCTGTTGTGAAGCAGGGAGGTCCCTAAAGTATCGTTTGGTTTGCAAGAACAGGAATGTTTGCTTGATTTTAGCTTAGCAGGTGGTAGAGTGGAGATAGTGAAATAGATTGTAAGGCTGAAATTATTTTTAATTTGCTGATATGTAAGTATTTGAATGAAGAATTTTAACATGTAGAATGGTTTTTTTTTGGTTGGGATCTTTTGAGTTTTATGGTGAGTTTTTCTGTACAGAAGTAAATTGTCCATTAGGATCAGTGGTTGCTGATTTCCTTATTTATTTTGGGTCTGTCTAGCCCAAAAGTATCTTTTCAAGAAGCTGGTGGACACACTCATGCTGGCCCGTGCTGAGCTGCACAGGCAAACTGCACCATGGGGCCAAAAAGCCTGAGTTGTGGGTCTCATCCTCTCTACCAGCCGCTGTGCTCCCAGTTTCTTGAGATGGAGTTGAACGCCTCCCATGACCAGCTGATGGACCCGACACGACCCTCAGGAGCTGGGCATCTCCAAAGCTGCTGAGGTGCTTGAGCCAGCCACAGCTGCTGAGGGGGGGACAGCCTTGGGGACTGCTGGTGTGGGCAGGTCCATCAACGGGACAGTCACCAAAATTAAGCTAATTTCAGCAAGCACTCAAATTCCCCCCCCCCCAGGGCAGAATGACACAGAGGAGCTTCTACTTGTAACTGTTCTGCTGACATTTGTAAGGCAACAGAAACTGTCTGAGAGCTTGGAATAGATAAACTTACCATCTGCCTCCCTCTAGTGATTGCATTGCTACATAAAGAGAGAGTGAAAATCACGCTGGGCAATAGTTATTTTTATTTTGTTTCTTAGAAAACAAAGTACTGAACGCTTTCATTTTTTCTGTCACTTATTCATGATTCTCTTACGCACCAAAAGCAAATGGGAAGAGCTAAAGGAGGACAAGAAATTAGGATTTTTCACATCACCTCGCTAACAAGAAATAACTAAGGTCCAACACAAAGGGTCACATGGATGGCAGCTAAAAGCTGCTGCAAACAGTGTATCAAAGTCAAGACTGTTTTTAGGGAAAATGGTAACATCACTGGATAAGCTCTTTTTTTAAGAGGTTTCAAAAGTTGTGTTATTCTTCAGAGCTTGGCAAGGTGCCCAGACAAATACCGGGGGATGTGTCCTGGCTGCTGATCTTCATGTCTCCATCCCTCTGATTGAGCTGACAGTGCCGTGCTCGCAGGGGCTACTCTATCATTTATACATACATTATGTAGAGGGGGATCTCTGTATTTAGTTACTGAGAAATAGACATCAGTTTAATTCCCATTTCTTTGTGTCACTCATTAGCTGGATTGATTTTAGGTCTGTTGGGGACAATGATGCAATTATGCTCTTAGATACAATTAATGGTAAGGGGTTTCTCAGAAGCTGATGTTTTCCTTAAATAGGGACTTGGCTTTCCTTGATCACTGGCTGCTTTTCATTGATTTGGCTGCTAATCCTCCAGGCTGTGCTCAGGGATGTTTTAAATGAGCGATGCCATCATGCTCCAGTTTATCATGGAGAGTGTTTTACCTGTGTTGATGGTGAACTCTAATACAATTAATAAAACTGATACATAGTTTAGGCTTCACATTTTGTGGGATTTCTATAGACTAATAGCATAAATTGCACACCTGCAAGATTTGTGTAAGAAGATGTATAGCATGGGATGGCTAAAGTGATTTTTCTCTGGGCTTTCTGATGCCATCAAGGCACCTATTCCTTCTTCATCCTGACCTGGGAGTCCGTGGGCACCATTATTTAACCTCAGCAGGAGAAAGCTATAGGATCCATGTGCAATGTGTATCTTGGCTTAAAGGTTTCCTGCTGTCGATTGTGGAGCACCTCAATGGAGCCCATCTCCAAAGCCATTAGAGGCAGCGTGTTTGTGTCCAGATGTCTGTGTGTCTATGGCTTTCTTTCTGTAAAGCAGTATAAAAGGGTCCTGAAGATGACAATAAATTGTATAAAGTGAGCAAGTCCCTATCTGTCTTCATGGACATGGTAAGCAGATGGAATTATACTGGTGGGGCAGAGATTGAGCTTTGACCTGCAGACCTGGGAGGACACTCAAAGCCCATCCTGGCTTGAAAGACCACAAGCCTCTGAGGTTTGACCTTGTGAGATGAAAATGACTCATGCTGCACGTCAAGAAAGCAAATGCTAGCAGACATTTCCCAGCAGATGGGCTCTGCTGTCAGGAGATGTGCCTCCAACCCCACTGGCCAGTTCAGCCCAGACCCAAAGCTGGGCTGGCCAGGGCTCCTTCAGCCCCCATCCCTGCCTTGCTTGAGGGCATCCCTGAATGCCTCCAGAGATGGGGCATCCGAGCTTCTCTGGGCAACCTGTTCCAGTGCCTCACCACCCTCACAGGAAAAAAAATCTTCCTAATCTAAATCTACCCTCTTTCAGCTCAAAGATGTTACCCCTCATCCTATCACTACACTCCCTGATAAAGAGTGCCTCCCCAATCTCTCCTGTAGCCGCCTTGAAGTACTGGAAGGCTGCTGTACGGTCTCCAGGGAGTTGGGGTTGTTCAGCCTGTCCTCATATGGGAGGTGCTCCAGCCCTCTGATTGTCTTCATGGCCCTCCTCCGGACTTCCTCCAACAGGTCCAGGTCTTTCCTGTGCTGAGGACTCCAGAGATGGATGCAGTACTCCAAGTGGGGTCTCAGGATAGCGGAGGAGAGGGGGAGAATCACCTCCCTCGACCTGCTGGTCACACTATACAGGGATGTTTTAGCTACTGCTGAGCAGTGCTTACACAGAGCCAAGGCCTTTTCTGCTTCTCACCCCACCCTACCAGCAAGGAGGCTGGGGGTGCACAAGGTGTTGGGAGAGGACACAGCCAGGACAGCTGACCCCAGTTGACCAAAGGGATATTCCATACCATACAGTGTCATACTCAGCATATAAAACTGGGGGAAGAAGAAGGAAGGGGAGGGGTGTTTAGGTTGATGATGTTTGTCTTCCCAAGTAACCATTACACATGATGGAGCCCTGCTCTCCTGGAGATGGCTGAACACCTGCCTGCCCATCGGAAGTAGTGAATGAATTCCTTGTTTTGCTTTGCTTGTGTGCTCGGCTTTTGCTTTTCCTATTAAACTCTCTTTATCCCAACAAATTTTCTCACTTTTATTCCTCTGATTCTCTCCCCCATCCCAACTGGAAGGAGTGAGTGAGCAGGAAAAAAAGAGGAAAAGGAGGGAAAAATAAAAAAGTAAAAAGGAAAAAGGAAATAAGAAGAAGGAGAAAAAAAAAAGAAAAAAATAAGAATAAAAAGGAAAAAGAAAAAAGAAAAAGGAGGGAAATGTGAAAAAGGAGAGAAATGTGAAAAAGGAAAAAAGGGAAAAGGAAAAAAGGAGGAAAAAAAGGAAAAGGCAAAGGCAAAGAGAAAAAGCAGCATACTTATAAGTCTGCGTCTGGTAGCAACATACTGATTTTTTTCTAGCTGCAAATTCACGCTGGCACGGTGGGTGCCTGTGTGAAATGGCACTTCCCATGCCTGGCTTTCCTCCCCAGCGATTAGGGTAGTGCTAGAGGGAAAACCATCCTTGTCTACACAGGGTATCAACGGCCAGTTAAAGACTAACCTCGGAAATTCTCCACCCTCATTACTGACCGAATACATGCACCCTTTACCCTTCTTGTTTTGCCTCCCATCCTAGGGCTGGGGCTTTCCCAGAGGAGTATCATCAGGAAATGTCCTTGTCCCTCTATTTAGAAGAGGTGGATTTCCCCCAGCCACTCCCTGGTCAGCAATTTCTGTGCCCACCCATGGCCAAGTCCAGGTTACGCCAGCCCATGCTCTGGGACAGTACAGATCTTTCTTATCTTTCTTGTTCGAGCCCAAATGCCAGCCTGTGCTCAGGGTGGATCCCCCACAGAGGTTTCCCCTCCAGTGGTAGTGAGGGAGGGTATCAGAGAAAATCAATCTCAGCATCACCCCAGCAATAGTAATTTAGTAATTTCTGCTTGATAATGGTGGAGAGAAGATCCAGGGCTGGGACAAGACAGATGCCAAAGCAACATACGGCAGGACCAGACCCTCTTCCCTGCACCCACTCTGGTGGGATTTATGCCCCCCCCCACCCCATCTCCTGGCAGACACTGACCTTCTGCCCAAGATGTGGGGGACGGCAGCAGGCGAGAGGGCTGGTGGCTGTTCCTTTGGCCCCAGAAGGTACCCAAGCCAGGGGTGGCTTGGGAGGACCAGCTCCGGAGGACCTGGGAGGGCGTATATCCAGCCAGACATGGGCAAGACCTCCCATTCCCCTGGCTCTCCCAAGGGAGGGGACCCCCCAGTCACCCCCTGGAGCAGTTCCCACCTTCTAGTCACCCCAAGCAGCAGGAAGAAGGAAAGGCAAAACTCAAACCCCATGCTGACATTGCCCTGGCCGCTGGCCCACGCGCCTGGCCAGGCTGTTCATTCTGGTGGGAGGAAACCCAGGCTGCAGGCAGCTTTGTGTCCTGCAAACCACTGCAAAACTGATTTATATTAAAAATAAAGAACACACAATACCGAAGTGGTTGGAGTTTGTCTATTAATCTCTCAACAGTCAGCTGCAAACCTAACAAATCCCCTGCAATAGCAGCGGGGTGCCATACCCAAGCTCATTCCTCCCTGCCCCCTTTTACAGCTAAAAATAATCAATAACAACGGTCCGAAACAGGGATACCAAAGCAATTTTACAAGCTGTGGGATCATGACTCATATTTTTACTTGCGCACTGTCTGGGCACAAAAAAACCCCACAGGGCTGCGTTTCCCAGCAGCCGTGGTGGAAAATCACCTCTGAACCACTGGGGACCCAGATGGAGGCCCACCATTGACTGAGCTCCTGCACCCCCTCCTTTTGCTGTGATCCTGCAATGATGCTTTATCTGTGAAGAAATGAAAATAAAAATGATGCAGCTGGGTTGAGAATGATGTTATCCCCCCTGCTTTATGCAAGCAAGCGCTAATTGAACCTTGTGGGAGCAATAAGCCCCGTGGAGGCAGAGGTGGCTGTTATTCTGATGATAACTGCTGTTTTCAGCCACTGTAGGCAGCAGAAGGGACTTGTCTGGTGTTTCCTGGGGTAGCAACAGTGCTGGAGAAGATTTCTGTCTGAATGCCCATCCCGAAAGGGCCACCCTCCTCCTGGGGTGGGTCTGTCCTCCCTTGTGCACGTCTACAAAACGAGCCGTTTTGCCTCAAGAAGCAGCAGCAACAGCACCAAAGGAGAAGCTGGCAACAGCCAAACCCACAGCCCGTTTCCTCTGCAGTGACCACATTTTGAGAGCTGATAACAAAAACTAGCGTTTCCCACCCAGCTCGCCGCTGTGCTGCCTTCCAATGCAGGTTGGGGAGTTTGCTGGGGAGGTGAAGACACAGCCTCATGTCTCTGTGCTGGCGTCACCAACTCGGGAAAAGCCCAGCGCCTTGGGGAGTTCCCCAGCCTGGCAAAAAAATGAGCCACATTGCTCTTTTCTGCCCCAAACCAGCCTGTCCTAGCCTCAGAAAGGCAGTGGCATGACACAAGCACAGCAGTGCATAGCGAACCGACGTGTTAGCTCCCACCGCAAACTTTCAGGATGAGTGTACCTACATCCACGTGCTGAGAAACATGCTTTTTTTGGTGGCCAGATCCCCTCTCCCCCAACACATTTCCTTCACTGCTGCTCTCTTGCCGCAGCAGACATGGGTGCGAGGTGGCTGTGACCCTTTGCCGTTCTTCTCTGTGTTGGTTCAGCGTTGCAAAATAGGGGGGGAATCCCAACCTCTCCATTAAAAAAAAAAAAGCTGTAATACCTGAAAAAAAGAGTAAAAAATTCAAAATAGAGGTCACTAAGGCTGTGTAAGTGGTGATTTACTCCCTGCCTGCTTGAGAATGGGGTGCTTTGAGAGGGGCAGTGCGGGTCCCACCCTGACCCCAGCACAGGATCAGCACAGACAGGCACCAGGGCTCTTTGCATCGGGTTGTCCCCATTTCAAGCCAGAGGAGATATTTTCCTGAAGCTCTGGATGGATCTGCACAGCCCTGGTTAAACAAGCTCCCCCTCCATCCCAGGTTAATATGCACCCCATCTTCTCAGCAAGGTCTGTTACATGTGCTTGCTTTTGATGCTAATGGTTTGTAGGCAGGGATGGGGTCACATTGCTGAAACCTTGACCACATGTGTGCCCCAAGCTGGTGGTGGTGACCCAGGGGTGGCAGTGGGCTCTGGAGGGGATGCTCCTCACCTCGCACATGTGGCCAAAGGGCTTTGAAGGCAGAGGCAACAACCTGATGCACAGCACTTGACTACACCAGATGCTTTCAAATATGCTTTATTTGGGATGACAGCCCCTCTCTTCCCATCTCCTTTGGCACCACCACAATCAGCAGCTACTCTGGGAGCAGCAGCTACTCTGGGAGCCCAGCAGCGCTGTCACCTTGCAACTCTCTGCACGGGGAAATGTTTCATTTCCAACGTCCTGCCACTGCCACCAGCTTCTCTGGGCATGTAGCAAAGCTGGGACTGGATGGTACTGAAGAAAGCAGAAGGGATTGCTGAGGTGTGAAAAGCCCCCATGATGCCAGCGAAGAAACCAGCGCTTTGAGAATGATGTCGCAGTCAGGAAGCGCTTTAAGAAACAGTGCAGAAGTTAAAATCAAGAACCGCTTTTTCCTTTAATGTCTGTAACTGCGTATGGTTCTGGAGAACGATGTTATTCCTGGTACAGAGCTACTGCTTCCTGCTCTTGCTGAAGACACTGACACAGAGGAGAAGCAAAAATAAATATTGAAAATACAACAAATAAATTATAACAGTGACAACAAAGCCCAGCTCTGAAGGCTGCAGGAAATGCTGCTCTGTACACCCACGCGATGAAGTCACCAAGGGACCGCAGCAGCAAAGCCAATAAAGAGATAGATCCTTCTTACTGTTTTGCGCAGGGAGCAAATGGCTCCCAAATATCGTGTCTGGCAGCATCGCTTTGGAGACCATCCAGGTACAAGCCATTGTGCTTCCAGCTTCAGCCAGAAGTTGGATATTTTCGGTGGAAACCCCTTGGGGAATGGGTTGCTCAGAAGCAACCCATTGCAGGCCCTGAGGGTATTCAACAATGCTGGTGGAAAAACCTTGCCTGATTTCAAGGCAGACACAAGCTCCCTCTGAAAGCTCTAAATCCCAGATGCTTTATTCACAGGGGTGATGACTGGGTCCATGCTGGCACCAGCCACCACCCTCAATATCACCTCTTGGACAGAAACCCAGAAACATCCAACTTCTCCAGCAGGATGTTCAAATGACCACCACACCAGCAACATGAAAGTCCTCAAACAACAGACTGGAGGACTATCAAAGGGGAATTTCCCCTCCCTTCAGCCTGAACTCTCTTTTACTTCTGCTAATGACTTCACATGAAGAAATCCAGATGTTAAACCTGGCAGCCATGCCAAAAGCCAGCCCATGACCGGTGTGTGACACTTCCCTGCTCCCCCAACCAACTGGGCTGTGGAGGAGCTCAGGAACAAGAACTCAGCTGAGAAACAGTTTGCATTAGCTGAACAACTGCCAGCAGCCACAGCTATTCCCCAACTGGAAAGAAAATATCTCACCTGGAGTAAACCAGGATAGTGGTTGGTTAAAAAAAAAACAGGCTGAGGAAAAATCACAGCCCTTCATGGCTTTGGAAATTAAAATTAATTTTTAAAAGTCAATAAGAGATATGCTTGGAAAGGGTGTTTGTAAAATTGTGGCTTGACCCCCACTTCTCTGGGTCTCTATCCAAAGCAATTGGGCTGCCAGTGCCCACAGTGCTGCAGGGGAGGCTGCTCCCATCACCCACCCAGGCTGGGCCAGGGAAGATCTTGTGAAAGAGATAACTCAGCAGGAGTCAATTCATCTGATAATGCATATCTACATATTTTTAACAAACAGGTCTGTTTGCAGTGGATCAGGATCTTACATCCCCCAGTAAGACTTAGCCACCAGCACCCATGAAAAATCCCCCCAGCTGGGGCATTTGTGCTCAGCTGCGTGTTGTGGGGCTTGTACAACTTCAAGGGTTCCAGCCCCAGTTTGGCTGATAACGGCCCACCTGCTGCCGCCCGCCCCCCAGCAGCATCCTCACTGTGGAGCAGAGGGGCTGGGAGAGTTGACCACATTCTTTAAACACAGAAGTATTTCAGCAGCTGGGCTTATGGCAAATGAGCCTAATGAAAAGCAGCTGCCTCAGGCCTGTAAATAGCAGCATTTTGCCCTAATAGAGTCAAATCAGGAGACAGGATTTTTTTTTAGATAGAAAAAGACTTGCAGTCTCAAATCTAAACTGTACTGACAGGCCAGCACCATTGGTTGGAGGGGGAGGGTTTAGAGATGATAATTTATTGAAATAATTTATTCAAATGTGTTCACTAAGATTTGAAGCCCACCAAAGGCTTCGCTCTGCCCACACCTCCCTGGCTTGGGGGTCTGAGCATACAGCACCTGGTCCTGCTTCCCCAGCACGCTTCAGCCCTCCAGCTCTGCTGGGCTGGGACTGTCAGGCAAGGCCCAGCTGCCATCACACCAGCGCCTGGGGACAACATCCTTCAGTCAGGGCATTGCTGGTTCAGAAGACAACCTGCATCTGAACACCCCAGCCTCTGCAAAAAAATTCAGCAATGGAGCTGTCAAGTGACCTCAAACAGCCTTAAATATCTTCCTTTGTTTCCAGCTGTGATGTAAATCCCTCTGGCAAGAGAGACACACTTTTTATCACACAAACCTCTTCACTCCCAGCCCTCCCTCGCTCTCCCAGGCTGGTTTCTCTGCCAGGTCTCCTCCTCGTTGGCCTCCCCAAGCTCTGGCTGGTGGCTCAGCCCCAGCTCCTGCCTGCCAGGCTCATACCCAGCTAGGTTTGCGTTGTACAACCATGGAGAAATGCAGCTTAACCTTACTCACTGAGCAGGCACTCATCCCCATGAAAACTTGTCCACGATGCAAAGTGAGCATAAGCCAGGGCTGCAGTGTCTGCCCAAGCCCAGCCATCCCCATCCAGGACAGCAGCGGGTGCTCCAGTGGTCAGTGGATGTGGACAGGGGTGGACAGAGCAGCAGAAGCCAGTGTGAGAGGCAAAGAGCATTGCTGCGGGGCACAGCAGCTTGCCCATCCCACCCCACCCCACACCTGCAGGCATCGGGGCAAAACACCTACTGATTTCCAAGTGGTCTTTCCTTCACAGGTGGTCTCACAGCCAGCAAAAATGGTTGAGAAACGACATTTACACCTTGCTCTAAGGGGACAATCTCCTGTGGAAGGAAGGAGCAAGAACCAAAGCATAAACCTCAAGTATTACATTCATAGTAGATGTGAGCAATAAGCATGGCCACCACTAAGCGACACCAGCTTCCTCTCTTTCTCTGCTCACTTCTTGCTTGAGAAGCTGGCAAGTTGTCCACAGAGCCAAAGTTACTCTTGCCTCAAACACCTGGGCTTTAGGACTGTCTTTTTGGGGAGTCCCTTCAAAATGAGGACAACAAAGAGTTAGTAAATGAGCACTGCCTACATGCAATGGCTTGTTGTGAAAATGAGGAAAATAATTATCTCCTGTGCAGTTATTACAGAGTTGGTGTTCCAGCTTGTTGTACTGCTGGTAATAGCTAGAAATTTCATAGAAGAAGAAAACAAGGATTTTCAGGCCAGCTCCCGACAACACTACTGGACATGACATAGGAACCAGTACCACGTCAGGCCAATGGTCCATCTAGCCCCCTGGCCTCACCCCCGGCAGCTGTCATGAGCAAGAAACCACGGAAGAATAAGAACAAGACGACCACGTAAAGTATTTGCCCCAAAGTGCTCTACTGCCTTCAGCTGGTTTCAGCACAGGGGTCTTTCGAGCCAGATGTGATTTCTGCTCAGTGACACCCTCCACAGAAACACACCATGCTCTAGAAGCAGACTTTTTCAATTTTTTTTTTTTCTGCCCAGTTTCTTCTTGAGCCCATGTAAATTTTGAGCATCCAAAAATCCTCACACAGGGAGCTCCACAGACCCACTGCCTGCCGTGTAAAAAACCCACCAGTTTCTGTTGTGCTTCTGGCTCCGAGTGGCCCCCATTGAAGACCTCTGCTTCTTGCTTTTCCAGGCCATTCACGATTTTGTAGACCTCTGTCATGCCTGTTTTTGGTCCTTTCTTTCTTTCACATCTACCTCCCAGTTTACTTGGCCTCCTACAGCCCCCCTGAATGCGCCAAGGCTCCCCATGTCCTCACCACCACCACCACCCTCAAAAACTCCATCTCACGAGCCAGCTGCCCCAACTGCTTAGTTCCTGTAAGAAACTGCCCTGTGTTCAGGGCATGGTGAGCAAGGACGACAGTTTGAATAACAGAGGTCTCTAATTTCTGTTGCAGACTGTTTCGTTCTTCTCAAAAAGGTGTCTCTCAACTCTTCACTCTCAGAGCAGGGCACGTGTGCCTGAGAGGTTAGGGACAAAAGCTGTTTGCTGAATGTTTAGATACATTTATACAGCACATCTCAGATGCTATGTTCCTCTGCAGTAGCTCCGTGAGTCAGTGTGGAAGCATCCTGGAGCTGAGTTTCAGAGGTTATCCTTTTTCCACCTCCAAACATCAGCCCAGGACGATATAACACAGCTGGTAAAAGCACTGAGCTCTTCTAACTCTTCATCCCATTTCCTAGGTACCAGACTATTTTTCCTCCAAGGGTGTGTTTATAAATATTCGAAAATCTTAACATGAACAAAAATTCCCTGGAGTAGAGGTTGGCGTCATGCCATGCTATATATCATTATAAAAGACAAATTCCAGACACTGGGATATTCAGAACAGACCAGAAATAAAAGGAAGAAACACAAGGGGAATTGAGAGAGAAGTAGTCAGAAGGGATTTTTAATATAACATTAAAAGCAGCACTCGTGTATTTAAGCAAACTCTGAGTGACTAAATGAAATGCCAGTTGCAGCGTTTTTCTTTTGCCCTTCTCGGGGCCCTTTTGTTTCACAGATCTCCCTTCTGGGGAGAGAAACAATAACACCAGCCCCAAAGCACCATGTTTATCTGCTCACCCTCACAGAACTACAGCCACTTGAGTATTCTGGTGGTTGTTTAGCCCCTGAAGACACGCAAGGTGTAAACATGGATTATATCTAGAAATAAGTTGCCCACGGTGTTTTTGAAACCACTGTGCTTCATTCGAAATAATGAGAGTGATTCAGACCTAGGGGAAAAAAAGCCACTCAGGTATTTCTGGGCATCAGTTTTCCACCAGGTTTTTCATCAGGTTTTTCCTGGGATGCAGGAGTGGGCCAAGGCTCCTCCCTGCTGCTCCCAGTTTGCTATTGACAGTGGAATCCTGGCTGCCTCTGATCAAACTACAGCCCCTCCACTTACACAAACACTCCCACACTAAGCTTTTTCATCTTTGTTTATATACTCTCCTTTCCACTCACCTCTGCAGAGGAGCCTGGACAGTCATTTCAGCGAGCCTCAGCTGGCAAGAGGAGTGCGGTGGGTGAAGTCCATCATTTCCTGCTTCAGCTGATCTACACGAGACTGGGTGCAGCACCTTTCTTGCCTGGCTGGATTGCTGGTTGAAGTGCACAATCACTTCATTACAGGCGTGATACAGGCCTGAAATCACGTTGGCCTCTAACGCTTTTTCCCCTAGCCTAGTGAAACTGGGAGAGGTGACGTCCTTGTCATTTGGGCTTCTCCTACTTACTGCAATGCTTTAGGACACAACCCTGCACACTCATCAGTTAAGAAGGCAAAGGATAACTCTACCAGGTTATGTAGGAGCATCCTCTCTAGACAGACACTTTGGGGACGGATGCAAATAGGATGGCATATAAAGATGTACCTTCTGCAGCACACTTCCCATTTAGCAAACACAGCTGAAGGGTTTGCTGAGCAGAAAGCTGAGCTGTGCTGTGTACAATAGCCACAGACAGAGCCGTAGTCTGTGAGCCTCACTGTCCCTGTTTGACCACTGGGATCTCCTACAGAAAGCAAAGGTTATCAATGTCCTCCTCTGGTTTAGATGAGGGACAATAGTGTCACTGAATTAAACCACAGCTTTCTCTGTGGAGAGGTTAAATTGCAGCAGCTTCCCTTCCCTCTCCAGGCAGGAGGCACGGGGACTCGGAAAGTTACTCAACACAAAATAAATAGGGAATTAATTTCATCAAGTGCCCTTACTCTTTGGAGGCATGAAAGGCAAAGGACTGAATCATAAGGTGGGGAATGAAGAACTCTTCTAACTATTAAGTATCATTAAAAGTTTCAGTGCAAAACTCATCTGTGTAATTAGGTCAGTATTAATCACCCTGAGTGAATGATTCAGATCTCTCTGGCATTAAACACCATCTACATACAATAAACACCGTAAATTAGGGAAAATCCAAAGCAGACCACGTGAGAACAAGCAAAAATAAACCAGGGGAAAGGATATTACACTCACAACCACCCAACTGAAAGCAGAACCAGAAGGACCACAATGTCTCCCCTGCCCTAAAACACACTCAGAGAAGGGGAAAAGCATACTTACACCAGAGAGGACACTCGTGTGCTGGAACTGCCTGGAAAGTGGGATAAAGGACCAGGCATCATCTGATAACTACTATGTTGGGTCCACGCCAACTCTCCCGCCCAAGACACAAGCACATATTTCACTTCTCCTTAAGCAGGGAAAATTTTCTAGCAGGCAGCTGCAAGTCCAACACACAGTGTGGCTCAGGCCATGCATACACACAAGACAGCTGGAAAACATGACAAGTTTTAGCATATGCAAATAAATGCAATTTTGCCACAGCAAACAGTAGGAAATCAGTTCCAAATTAGATTAAATGTGAATATTTTTGAGAAGTTTGAGATGCTTCATTTAAGTGCAAAGCATTTGACACTGTCCTGCACGACAGCCTTGTCTCTAAATTGGAGAGACATGAATCTGACAGATGGACCACTAAATGGATAAGGAACTGGCTGGATGGTTGCACTCAAAGAGTTGCAGTCAACAGCTCAATGTCCGAATGGAGACAGGTGACAAGTGGCGTTTCACAGGGGTCAGTCCTGGGAACGGTGTTGTTTAACATCTTTGTCAGAGACATGGACAGTGGAATTGAGTGCACCCTCGGCAAGTTTGCCGACGACATCAAGCTGTGTGGCACAGTCAACACACTGGAGGGAAGGGATGCCACCCAGAGGGACCTGGACAGGCTTGAGAGGTGGGCCCGTGCAAACCTCACGAAGTTCAACAAGGCCAAGTGCAGCACTCTGCAAAAGCAACAGGGCAATCCCAAGCACAAATACAGGCTGGGAAGAGAAGGGATTAAGAGCAGCCCTGAGGAGAAGGACTTGGGGGTGTTGGTTGATGAGAAGCTCAACATGACCTGGCACTTGCTGCCCAGAAAGCCAATCGTGTCCTGGGCTGCATCAAAAGAAGTGTGACCAGCAGGTCGAGGGAGGTGATTCTCCCCTTCTCCACCGCTATCCTGAGACCCCACTTGGAGTACTGCATCCAGCTCTGGAGTCCTCAGCACAGGAAAGACCTGGACCTGTTGGAGGAAGTCCAGAGGAGGGGCACAAAAATCATTAGGTGGCTGGTGTATCTCCCATATGAGGACAGGCTGGGACAGTTGGGGTTGTTCAGCCTGGAGAAGAGGAGGTTCCAAGGGGACCTTATACCTGCCTTCCAGTACTTAAAGGGGGCTACAGGAGAGATGGGGAGGCACTCTTTATCAGGGAGTGTAGTGGTAGGATGAGAGTAACAGCTTCAAGCTGAAAGAGGGTAGATTTAGATTAGATATTAAGACGCTTCTTCTGTGAGGGTGGTGAGGCACTGGAACAGGTTGCCCAGAGAAGCTGTGGATGCCCCATCCCTGGAGGTGTTCAAGGCCAGGCTGGATGAGGCTTTGAGCAGCCTGGGCCAGTGGAGGGTGTCCCTGCCCATGGCAGGGGGGTTGGAACCAGATGATCTTTAAGGTCCCTTCCAACTCAAACCAGTCTACGATTGTATGATCTAGAGGTCCCAAAGACAACTCCTCCATAATGCCCCTCTTGTGGAATTCGCTTTCCAGCAGCTCTGAACACAATTTTCTCATGCTTAGTGTTCTTTCACTTTTAACTAAAATGGTTTCCTGTGAGGAAGAAAGGACAGGAATTAACAAGCAGGAAGTTAGAGCAGAATTAATGGATAATCAGCATTAAGTAAGAACCGCTGACACCTATCACATGAAGGTATACTTCATGGAGGGAAAAAAGCTCTGTCCAATGCATCACATACAATGGTTGGACCACCATCATCCATTGGAGATGGTCCATTCCAAAAATATATAGATAGCAAAATAAAGACACCCTTCATGCTAAATCCACATGCCGTATGGATTATCAGGGGGCAACACTTCCCGTGGTGCATGTTTTCCTCCATGCCAAGAGTGCTTCAGTAGCACTGCAAGGCTTTCACTGAGTAGGGATAGAAGATGCAGAACAGAATAGTACACTATACATATTTACCAGATCTCACATAAGATGGTGTTTTGCTCAAAGCCCCTGTTCTGAGACTTGTGATGCTAAGAGAGTCTCAGCTTTCGGAGGAAGACGCAAGTTTGTATTGCTCAAATCAGTTCCTCAAGATTTTAGGTGCAGATTTCTGTCTTTGATAAGGAAGGAGGGGTAGCACTTGTATCCCCACCAAACTGCAAGGGATGGAGGAGACAGCTGACATGATTTTCTCACTATTGGACTTCCAGATATTGAATTTTTGTACAGCATACGAACAGCGTACATAACATAATTATGTTGCAGAGGTCTTTGCCAGAGCACGCAGTGAAGTTAAAAAAAACCAAACCCAAATTCCTGAAACATATTTTTGTTGCTCATCACTAACCACCGTGGTCTAGAAGCAACTTCTAATCATGATTAAAGGCTCTTCTGAGCCACCAGAAGCATTTTGTGCTCTGAAGGACCAATCTAGCCTTGGTTTAGCCCAATACAGCTCTTCCTCGAGAATAAGATAGAACAATCCAGGTTATATTTATGCAGAGAATGATGACAGCTCTAACAACAAGAAAAAATTATCAGACTAGTTCCAACGAGGAACCTCTCTGAAACCCAAAGGGCACAAGCAAAGCTAGGTTGTGCAGCTCACCTCTCTTGAAACTCATCCAATTCCTAGGGATCTTAAGGCATGGCCTAAGTTTCAACTTTTTTGATAATGATATTCATCATTATCTTAATTTAAACATCATTAGTATTATTGCTGAGCACCTGGGATTGTATCAAAACCAAGTAGGATAGGTTTAAGAAAAAAAGAACAATTCACTGCCCTCGCTGGCATTTGTTTTTGCATAAGTGGTCAACAACTAATAAGATGGTGAAATTTTCTCTCGAGTCTCTTGGGCAGCTGCCAAACCTACATCTAAAGCAGAAGTCTGCTTCCTCACATACCAGAAAGATTGAAGGGAAAGGAAAACAGAAAAATTCCTCTGATTTTACATCTTCAAAAAAATATTCCCTCACTTCACACTGTGCATAACAAGGGATCCATCTTAGTGAGAGATCATTTGTTCCTTCAGCTTTCCCTATTATTTCCTACCCTGGCTGTTGCTTACCTGAAAATCTTTGCAATGTCCATAGTAAGGATTTTGTCAAACAACCCCCATCCCCCCCCCCCTTTTTTTTATCCTTTTTT
>WKFP01015074.1:64942-92524 GCA_011057875.1 Pterocles orientalis
TGTATATGCTTGAACATGGGACAGTAAGACTTGCAAACCGTGGTGGTGCTGATCTTGGAGAAGAAGAAAAACACAAGTACACAAACATGCTTCCCTTTTCTTCAATAATGTTATTGAAGAATATTTCAAGTATCAGTAAAATTTGGTCTAAATTTGGATATTTCTCATCTTGCTTCTAGTCACAAGGTGAGATTTCAGTTTTGATTTTTGTGAAGAGTTGACAGACGCTACCTTCCCTACTGGGCTGAGTATAGGCCAAATATAAATCCCACCACCGTTTCCAGCTCTCTCACAACAGTTAACAATCCAACGTCACAGGATACCAGAAAAATAAGAGCATGAAATACAACTAAAACATCAAGAAACTGAGTGACCCTACAGGTAAGAAAACAGGAAAGAGCTGACTTGAAGGTTAACATTGCTTTCTGAAGTTACAACTCAAATTTATTGTACAAATGAAAGGCTCTTCTTGTTAAAAGGAAGTCACAGGTTTTACAGAGGGCTTTCAAATGCTCATCACACATTCATTCTTGCTGGTCTGTTGGCATAATGCATGTGTGGTGTCCCCAAAAGACAAAATTCAGACCATCATGAGGTAACTGACTTTTTTCTGGAGGAAGAGGAAGGAGGAATATCAGTGACAATGGTAGTAATTGGGAAAAAAGAGATTACACATTTCAGCCACACAGGAAACACAAATGGATCATGTACAACCCCCTCACACAGCAGAAACAGCAAAAAGCAGAATTCAGTCAAAATTTAGCCAGAGGGATGGAGGAAGAGAGGAAAAGGACACAAAAATACAGCCACAAAAAATACCAAGCTGCAGCTCTTGGCTTTAAAAGGTAAAAGGGGATATTTAGGGATTATTTCTAACCCTTGTAGAAACTCTCTCCAAATCTGCCCAGAGCAGTCTTGTTCAAAGAAATGGCAATGGCAGTGACAGCAGAAAAGCAAAGTTCAAAATCAGAAAGCTTACAGCTCGATTTGCAGCTCAGCACTGTTTCCCCCCCCACTTAATCCACTGTTTGAAATGGTTTGAACCAGGCTCTGATAGAAGTCAGCGATTTATTTTTTTTTTTAAGCTGAATTCCCAGGTGAATTCCCAGTGCACACTGTCTAAGCTGTCTCTTTCCTTCACAGTTCAAGGGTCTGTCACTGAACGTGAAGCCACAAAAAACAAGTACCTTAAGACTATTCAGTCCAAGGAAACCAAAATCCATCTGCTAGAGAGGGGAATATCCATTTGTTCCATTGAATCCAAATAGGTGTTTCTGTTTCTCAGAGAGGGAAGTACTTGATCTCCAATACCTGAGACAATACTGGATAGAGGGGAGAGAAACATAACAAGGCAAGAAAGATTAATGCATTTAGATAGGGAGCCCAGCAGCAAAGACTGGAAAGTGTGATACAGGTCACTGCTTGAAGAAGCAGAGGTAAGTCAAGGAGCCAGGAAATTTGAGGACTGATTGGGAATTTTATGTCTGTAAAATTTGAGATTGTGCAAACGTCTAGATAGAACTTTGACAGGAAATTCATTATGTATTAATATGAATCCTCCCTCTCAGAAGAGAGCAGGGTAAGACAGAGAGAAGGGCCTTACCCAAGATCTGTAAGTCGACAGAACTCAACAAACAGCAACAGGAGAGATCCCAAAAGCAGAGATCCCATCTAATCATCATACTTTGGGGCTGAATGAATTCTCTTCGTGCCCCTGACATCTCAATGCACTTAAGGTCAGAACTGAGTGACACTTGTCAGGCCTCTCAATCATAACACATACCAGACATGCTACCGCTGACCTGAACTGAAAATTTGGGCTGTAAACTTACACAGACAAGTTTTGAGGCCTCCCTCCCCAGTTCTTCAGAGAGCAAAGATGCTGCGTGGTGCCACATGCCCCAGCCCCTGCAGCAGGGAAGGATGCTGAGCTACAAGCAAGTAACTCATGGTCTGAAGGCCTTTAGGTTGAAGGGCAATTCAAAAAAGGAGAGATAACTACAATAACACACAAATATGGAAAACAGAGCAAAGTCTGAGATGACACACGTTTGTTCCGTACTTACATAAATGTTAACAGACCTTGAAGTGAAGGCTGACACACCAAGACCAGGTTAGGTCCAACTCACCTTGTTCAGATGTTAGACAGGGCACAAATGATGTTACTGACAAATGAAAACAGACCGTAAATCTTTTGTAAAGGCTGGCGTGCAAACTCCACAAGCTGTTGGTCAGCCATCCCTCACTAGAGTCTACCCAGGGTTGTTTAAACACTACTTTGAGCAGGCTGGGCCAATACAAATATTATAAACTGTGATTAGCAACCAAAGACCTGGTCTGAGCACAACAAAAGACTATCTGACCTGCTCAGTATTTCACTTTTGCATAGCATGGGGCTTGTTGACCATGACTTGACTTCCAGAACTCCACTTGCTTTACCAAGTTCTCACTCCCACTCCTCATCTTCATGCAGCAAGGAACAGGGCAACAGCTTCAAAAGGTTTGAAGAAGAGGCTGAGGAGAATTTGAAGAGTGATGGTTTTGTGCTCACCCTGATTGACATTCCTGTTTCAGATCACCTTCTTACATTACTGTGTGTAAAAAGGACCCATTAAGCAGCTCTCCCAGCCCCATTTGCTTGCTAAATTGGTTTCATGGTTATTATGTGAGGAGGAAATAGTTCAGTGTAGACGTGAACTCATTTGGATTGGCGCCCTCAGGCAAACACAACTACAGTGACAATCTTATGTATATGAGGTGAAATAAGCTGGAAGGGAAAGACAGACAGATTTCAGGGAGTAAACTGCTTACTGTAAGCTAGATCAGCACAACAGTAGCACCAGATAAGGGTTAGATTGTCATTACCACATCACAAAGCCCCAAACTAAGAATTACCTGCATGTGTCTATGTTGATGGATCCTTGTTGACTTGCATACCTAACACAGAAGTTTTACTAAATTCTAGTCTGCATCTTTCTCGTATTCTCCAGCCAAAACTCTTTTCAAGTTTGGTTTTCAGTGCTTCCAACACTGAAAAGCAGAAAGGATTGCCAGGAATTCTGTTATCACCAGTCTTGTTAAGTGCTATTTTTCACTCAAGCCTACATAACAAAATAAAACTGGGGAGGTAGGGAAGGCATCCAAGTGTAAGTGCATACAGTCCAAATAACCGACCAGCAGAAAATTTTTATTTAGGAAAAAAAAAGGGACTCCATCCTCTAGACGAGAAACATTATAATTTGTGCATCAATTATATCTCAATTACTTTCCTTATCCAAAGGCCTATATTTCCTCCTCCCAGCTGGATACAGAAGCAAAGGCCTGACCTTTTATACAAACAAGCTAATAAATTCTAATAGCTTACCCTGATGCAATGTCATTTAATCACAGCAGCACTTCATTTTCCCTGATGTATTCAGGGAAGGAAAAAAATAAAGACTGCATCCACATTCAACAGTCTCATCTAAACACCTCTTATTTCAGTTTTCAAATTCCATTATTCCCATTCTTCTTATTGTAGTCAATTTTTTTCTTGCTTTCATATTTTCTTTCCCTTAAACTTAAGAAAAAAAAAAAACCACACAAACCCAATCTTTAGCTCCCTATATTTCATCACATCAACCAAACCCAGATGCAACAACCTAACACTGTATCTGCTTTTCAAAGACTTTTCATCTTCCACTCACAACTGTCCCAAAATCCCATTCCCACCACGCTGTTTCTTTTGGTTGCATTCCGTTTCTCTACCTTTGTCCTTATTTGTTTCACTTACTCCTTACTCCACACACCCCCAATTCTTTGTCAAGACAATTCTTTCTCCATGGGAGTGGACCAGACCAGAGATCCAATCAGACAGTACAGTCACGGGTGCTTCTCCACACCCAGAGTAAACAAGACCAGTCAGTCCAAATTCTTCTCCAGTACCTTTCACTTATTTAGCCCACTGGGGCCCCCCACTCAGTCTTTTCCTCTCCTCTCTCTTCTCTAGTCACTTCAGAAGGTGGGTAGATGCTTTCTCACAGCATTTCTCCTTGGCAAGTACCACTGAGCCTGTACTGCCTTATTCTCAGTTGTGTCCCATACAAGAGGCCTGTTTTTAATCTCATGGTTACAGGAAGGGGATAAAGTAAATAATGTCAGCACTCTACCAATCCCACCCATTTCACTAACAGGTTAATATCACATGTGCACTCCACCCTATCTTACTCATAAGATCTAATTCTTGGGCCTTTTTCCTTCCTACAACCTTCTCTTGTGTTTGATCGTCCCCTGGAACGCATCATTACATTTAGTACTCAGTGGCCTCTCCTCTGTCTCTCTCCCCCTTGTCTCTGCTCACACACAGTACCTGTCTTTTCCTCTCTCTAGTCCATAAAGACTCCTAACATCACCTCTCTACTTGCATTCACCATCATCAGCATAACTTTTCTTTCATGAATCCCAGGAATATTTAGAAAGAAACAGAGTGCTTAGCATGGCTACAAAGAACAGAGTAGGAAGTAATACATGAACAGAAAAATCTGCAGACCAGAAAGGTGTAGTTTCTCATGACTGACAAGGCACCTGGGCCAAACTTCACAGCACAATACCAGAGCACAGACTGTCTTTAATCTTCCTGGGGTCAAGGTAAACATCTACAGAACACAAAAGGTGGAAGACCAGACTACTTGACCTTTCCCCAAACAAAAAAAGCACCACATCTGTTCTTCAAGGTAAACAAAGGAACACGAAAGCAGGTGAAAAAGCCAAAAGAGTTGTAGCTGCCAAGTTATTTCAAACAAAAACTGAAGTGCCAGCCATTCAATCCATTCCTTGACTCCTTTCAATTGTATAAGCAGTGTTATTGTACAGGCAATTATTTCTCTACATACTATTTTTCCTAGGGCACTTGGTGTTCCCTTGCTTTTGCCAGAGTTGTCCATCTCTAACAAATCCGTGCACAATTGCAACATTTTCCTGATAGTCTACTACATAGTGTTAGAGAAGCTGGCAAATAAAGCCTTTTGTTTCTGAACTTCTGAAACACATTGTTACTGAATGCGCAACTGCTCTGTAAGTCAACGTTATGTCTCAAATGAAGCACTACAAGAAATATTTAAATCACATTTTATTTTTCAAATTCAAAAATAACAATTAGCTTTATTTAACATGTTACACATCTCACAGATTTAAAATATCATGCTCTATTTAAATATCTGAGTGACAACACTATACAAATAAAATGTTACACAAAATATATTTAAGAAAATGTTTTGGTCTTCAATCTGAACAATAAATAGACAGGCACTTCTACATATACAAAGGAAGCAACCACTATTTAGAATAACTCTTATAAGCAAGATGTGGAAATACAGAAGAAAATCCAAGTTTTGAGAACACGTTTAACTCTACATGAGACATCATGCAACTTCAAAGTTTGTTTCAAAATTCAAAACTCTTAGGATCTGCACAACTCTAGATTTGCTACTGCTTTGTAGGAGATCCAAACCATGCTCTCACAAGCAATGTGCAATTTCAGTTATTTCCATCAAATCAAGCTACCTGATCACATTTAGTGCCAAAACAGAAAACAAGGACTGACCAGAGTAGCTTTTCACATAAATAACACAAGCAACAAGTCAGCTTCACCTCATGTAAGCTTGAGGCAGGGGGCAGACCTAACTGTACCTACTGCCCAGCCCCAAACAAGATCTGTTCTTCCTTTTCCTTACATATTCAGCTCTTTTACGGGGTGTTTCAAACAGTATTATGCCTTTTTTTTGTAAAAATAGCATAATCTAATAAAAGTGTAAATCCTTCAGACGCAGGCACGCTTTGCACAAAACATCATTAAGTAATGCAGAAAATACTGTTCCAGGGTGCAAAAAGACTGAAAACTATAAATTAAAAAAATTTAATAGTTAGAAGTCTCTTAAGAGTGTTTCATAAAGTAAAACTACATTCCTCCAATTTGTGAATTTTCAATTTACAGTGGTTTCCACACACCCACACATAAATACTACTCAAGGAAAAATTCTTTTCCACCATCACAATTAATGAAAGATGCATTGTAGTAGGCAATCCCTGTTTCCAATACAGCTAACCAGTCACTGACAGCTAGTCACATCCTTGAAGTCCTTTTTAAAAATTAAGACAAATATTGAAACATAATGACCACCAAGACAGCAGAAAAGTCAGGACCGAGTCTTCAAGCCATCCCCTCAAATTTTAGTATTGTTCTCAGTTTTAAAAGTACAGGAAAAGTTTCCAGAGAAAACTATACTATTAAACAGAGCTTCAGTGGTCCACCAAAAAAGTCAGACCCAAACCTGGAAAGTTATTTGGACTTAAGACACTTATGCACATTACTTTAACAATTTAAGTGTGGATCTTGCAAGCGTGTCCAAATTTTAATCATTTCTTGAGGTTTTCTACTATGTACTAACATTAAGTTTGTGTAGGAACATATGTTATTTCTGTATTTCTCTTCGATATCAAATGTTTTGAAGCCTTTGTGTTTTTCTGGAGCAAGCCCAAGCTTCTGAAGGCACATTCCAGTATAAACATCATCAATAGGGTAAAGGAGTACCTGGTCAGATGCATTATTCAGTCTTAATGCCAGATCACCAGAGTACAGAAACCCACCGCCTCCTGCATATGGAGGATATGAACCTTCATAAACGCTTTCTGGGATGTAGTACTTCAATTTTTTTTCTCTATGAGGTCCAGCATCTTTGATCACATCACCTATAAATAAGTCTTTTGCTTTCTCCTTTGATAAGCTCTTCAAGTAATCCAGGATCTGATGGGTATTCACAAAAACATCATCATCACCCTTAAAAATAAACTGGACATCTGCACAACTGCTGCTGACCCACTTAAGAAACAGCACCTCTTTCAGAGTTAAATTGAAGAAAGTGTCTCTGTAGTTCCAGAGGAGAATGTCTTGGTGCCTTTCACTCTCAAATTTTATCATGTCTGAAAGATCAGGAAAATTATCCTCTGGTGGGGTCTGTCCCAGTAAGAAGACCCTTTTGACTGTCACATTCCCCAACTGTATTTCCTTGCCCCAGGACTCCCTAATTGCTTGCCTTCTATCAAAATGGGGTGTAAGTGACTTAATAGCCAGCAGCAAAAAAGGTTTATGTTTGCACTTGTTGGGCTGATCCATTAACAATGAATAATTTCTACATCTCAAATACAGTAGAAAGTCTTTGAATCTGTCTGGCAAATTTGCAAAGTCACTAACCTCTGAAGGTACCCACGGGTCAGGTTCACAGGAACTGAGAACACTCGCATTAGAAATTAAGTTCTCTTCCACAGTCATATTTGAAAGCAAGGTCAGAATAGGGTTGTACAGCAGTTCAAGCTTCTGTTGCTGTTTGTTCCAATAAGCTTTGTGAGGAGTATATTTTCTCCAGAATTTGCTGCGTGGTATAATAACACGGCCTTTTGCGTTCTTCTCTTGGCTGCCACTTTTTGAAACTTCCACAATCACATAAATAAAAATGTTTACCATCATCAGGATACCCAGCAGCTTTAATCTTCTGCGTCCAACACTCATTTCTCATATCTGTAAAGAGAAAAAAATGTCAGATTTTCAGCCTTTTTCCTATCAAGATCTTGATCTCATAAAAATGCAAACCACTTTCAGACAAAGAATGTGCAAGTTAGTAGCCTAAAAACACAGGTTACCTACACCCAAAGAAAGGGAATATCTAATCTACCTCTAATACATGCACACCTACAGCTAGTAGGGGTTTGGGGTTTCATCAGCAAACAAGAAGCTAGTAAGAACACAAAATTACCGTTTGCTACTTAGAAATTTTACACAGCATTTCAAAGTGCATCTAAACTGGCCAACAGTTTTTGCTCCTTATTTAAGTCCCCTTGAAACACTCAACTGTATACCAATTAGAATCTGAGCCCTCAGCTTGACAAAGGCAGGCAGAGATTTTTTTTTTTCTGCTAGTAAGGTGAGCTTAAGGGTATAGATAAATTGCTATATGCTAAGGTCAGTTATTTTTAAATTAAGTTTCAAGTTTTTATACTTGCACTTTTATACCTTCCAACTACATAATAGGCAGAGCTGTATTTTAAAGCATACAATTCGTTTCTATCCATTTCTCCTGGCTGTTCCTTGGGAGAGAGGCTGACAAAACTGGCCAGCTGCACTGCTGGTGTTCAGATCTCTGCAGACAGAAGAGAATATGAATTTTGATTTTTTTTTTCTCCAACTAGAAAATGAAATTAATGGCATCAGAGAGCAGAAGTATAATTATTCCTCAGAAACTGAAGATAAATCAAAAAAGGAGAGTTTTCCTATATAGTAAAACCAGGAATAGTAAATGCACCTCTCTCTGCTGTAGCAAAGGTTATTCTCTGACTCATCTCCAGCTTTCACTGAGAGAGAAAATGGATCAATCCCTCTTTCTTCCACAGCTGTCAGAATGAAAGGTGCACAGGAGCGACATGAAAAGTGTGTTTCTATAAAGCAGTGCTTATCAAATTGTTTACTAGTCCAGGGGGATATCAATGTACAAGCTACACAACATTTAACAAGCCATTATAAATTGGGAAGTCAGACTAGAAAATAATTCAGAATGATTAAGAAAGTTAGTAAGACTGCATTTAAGTCAGAAAAGAAGCGAAGATCAGAAAAATCTAATTAAATAAAATATTCGTAATAGCTGTTAAGCCCAACTGTAAACACTGCCTCAGAGGTCTGGAAGTCACAGAGCAACAAGCAGTCAGGAAGGTACGCTTGAGAAGTACACTTCGTGCTTGCTCTTTTCCATTTTATTTCCAGCCATCACCAGACACCTGAGCTAGACTGACCTTTGGTCTCTTCTGATTTGACCAGTCTTACCGTCTTTTACTCCCCAGCAGGTTAAACACAAAGTTTAATAAGAAAGCAGCGGGTAAATAATCAGTAATCTTTTCTTTCCTAATTTGACCCCTGGATTCTCATTAAATCCAAAGGAAGGAAATATTTTTGCACTTAAATAAAAAGCCACTCCTAGAAATCATGGACTACTCACGAGAAAAATCTCTACTCTTCCTTCATTTAACCTCATGTACCATCTGCATATTTATCTTTGGATACACTCAGGCCAGATCTACTTTATTTAACGTCCTGTTCTCAGCCAGCTATGAAGTTTGCATTTCTAATTTTGAAGTAGTCTTATTCTATACCTCAAAGACAAAAACATACCTGTTGTCAGTGCCATCATTTAAGCTAAACAGCTGAACTGTTAGAAAGCACTGGCTGGCCACACAGAGTTCAAAGAAACTCGATCTTCCTCTTTCAACTGTCACAGCAGCTTCCACTGAAAACACATCGCTCTGTTATTTTTCTTCACTTCCCTTTCAGTACATCCAAAAATACTGGAGAAGCAGCTGTCCCATGTTACGCACTATTCCGTGCAGTTCAGCATGCACATCGGTGCTTACCTACCCTGTCCTCGATAGCACTTGTCACTAGAACAACACACGGCGGGTCAACGTTTGACCTATGATCCCAGGGCTCTGAAACAACGGGGTGAGAAGCTCACCCCTAGTAATAGCTAACAAACACGGGACTGTCAAGAGCTCAGACCGAGCCTGATTTTCCAGGATATGTAGCACTACACAGCTCATCTGTTCATGGCCCCCAGCTGCTGTGAGTATTCAACATCTCTGTAAGTCATCTGGATGCTTGACCCGAGACTGTTCTGAACACAATGAGAAACCATTTGCAAAGACTTTATTTCAATCACTTAACAAAATCCTTCAAATCACCAAGATTTGGGTAAGCATTCAAATTCTTTAACTACAAGATCTTCCCTAATCTTCCTCTTTTTCACTTGCACCCTTGCAATCTCCTGCGGCAAGTAAGCCAGATCCTACACAGAAAAATCTCCATTTACTGTTAGACTTGGTAGAACTTTTCATCGGAAAAAGTGTGAGACTGTCAAGATGACAGTGGTTCCATCACATAAATGCTATTAGCCACACACATAAATACTTATAGAATAATTTTCAGTCTCCTTTTTAAAAAATTATCCAATATTGGTGATAAAATTAATGCTTCTGAGACAGGTAACAAATGACATTCAATTCCAATACAAATAGGAGTTTTGTAAGACCTAACAACCCCCCACAATTTTTCATTAAAGCATTCCTCTGTAATCAAAAGCTATCTACATGTCTTTTACCAATTCGTTAAGAATACAACTCATTAAGAATATCAAACCAATACAAAGGGCTACCAAGTGAAAAAGATATAAAAACTGCTTTGTTAAAAAAAGCGTCCTTTTTTAAAACTAGACAAAGACAGGTTGTATTAATTCATAGCATTAGATGAGTGTTCCTGAACTAAAAGTCAACAGAAAACAATCAGACTTCAGAAAGACTATTTCTATAAATAGAAATAGAATCCTCAATTTTGTAATTGATACATATTAGCTTTAATCATTACACCAAAAGACAGTAATTAGTAAAAGGATGCCAGTTCAGCAATTTCACATCAAGTGAACTGGGTTTATCGCAAGACACAGTATTACAATGGCAGGGGAAGGGGGGTGTTGCATTTCTAGTGTTGTTGCTAGTGGGAGGTTTGGGTTGGTTTGTTGTTTGGGGTGTGGGTTGGGGTTTTTTTGTGTGTTTTTTTCAAGTAAACATCCACAGCCCATGTCTCAAGGCAAATCTCATTTTTTTCATCTGCTTTGCTGACACTGTAGTGATTGACCAAAGTGCTAACATGATTGAGACTGTGTGTGCTGGGCAGCTTGCTACGGAGCAGAGTGGTAGAGTACAAGACAGTGCCCATTTCCTACTTACTGCTTAGCAACAGCAATCTGGACAGATTGCAGAACTCTCTCCTATTCCAGTAACAGCTTCTTCTATCAGCATTAGTATTACTAAAATTCCCAGCTGCCTCCTTTTACTGCTGAGAATGGAAGATCTGTTAGGGAAACCAGAAGCAAACTAAAAGTCATCTGGTTCATACTTCATCTATGTAATGCATTTTTCTGACAGTTTTGAAGAACTGAAATGAGCAGTACAAAGCAATACTCTATTTGAAAAATTCCTCCTGCTTTAGGTGTCAAAAAAGAAAAGGCTAGAACATATAGCCAGCTAGCATAAAAAGCAGAACACAAGAGTAAACACTATATATTGGTAAAGGAAATCACACTACACAAAGAACCTCCGGAACAGAAAATCTTGCAGAAATTTATTCCAACTTCAGAAGGTAAGGTAAAGAGAGTTACCTACACTCAAAGGTCATCCTGCCACACACTTGTTAAACGCCTGTTTTCAACTTGGCAGCTACACTGACATGAAGACTATTTCAGCAATCAGTTCAAGTTTGTATAAATCATCACACCTGCTTATGCAACTTCCAGCTGCAGTTATGCGTCAGTATCACTGCATATATAAAGTCCATTTGTTCAATGCCTTTAGAAAACATCCACATGGCTAGAAAAAAAAGGGTCAACATTAACCATACTCCAGATAAACCAAGGTTCCACTACAGATACAGTGATTGGAAAGATCGATTCTGCAGAAATGTGGGGATGAGGGGAGAGCTGCCCTCTTCAGCTCCACTTCACTCTTACACTTCACTGCAGTCAAAACCGAGGTATTGATAAAAGGGAACAGCACTGGGATCATGAGATGGATAGAAAAGGCAAACCAGCAGAACTGGGGAAGAAAAACAAGCTTCACTGTGGGACCAGGCAGCAATCAATAAAACAAGATGAACCAGAACAGAGGAAAAAAGCAAGTACTACAAAGAAGCCATAAACTACAAGAAAAGATTCCAAACACCCTAAAAGCTTTAAGTCTAAATAACATTAATGCAAAACGCTGACGCTGTTCACAATATTATTTTACGCTTTATCTCAAGAGTGAATGAATTCCAAACACCTGCAAGGAACTTATGAATAAATCTACAAGAGTTGGTATGAAATTAGAATCACAGAATCACTTTCCTGAGCTGGAAGGGACCTATGAGGATCATAGAGTCCAACTCTTGACTCCACACAGGGCACCATATATCCAAGAGCATGGTCCGAACACTTCTTGAATATCAAGTACGTGTACTCTATCCAGTTCCAGGAACTAATTATACAAGAGACACTTTTCTGGAGGCAAGAATTTATACAAACAGGGGGCATGATATCCTCTGACAAAAGACAAGGGTTACATCTCGAGGAGGCAAAGCTCAAAGTCAAATCAAGAACAAGTACATCTAAGTGTACCAACCCCTAACTAAGGACACACATAATTCATCAGTTTGAACTTCTCCCATTGGAGTTAGTATCCTGCAGAAGAACTCTGATTAGCCCTGTCACTTGATTTTCCTGTAATGACTTCACATAGTTAAAGCTGTCATCACATTTCACATACTTTTTTTTTTTTAACTGATGCTACTAAAAACAAGCCTAAACCTCTACTGAGGTTTAGCTGTAGGACACAAAAAGGCAAGAGAGAGGCAGACATTGCAAAGAAGTGGCTAAAAAAAATGAAGTATATTTAGGAGTTCAGAAAAAAAAAATCCTCTCTAGAAGAGAGAGACAATGAAACACAGTGGGTTCAGACAGTGCACTAACTAGTCCTCTATAGCAAGATGTCAAAACAAACACACCTAGATTTACAGTCACTGAGTGCAAACTATAATCAACCCAAACAATAATTCTGAAGATCTAGAACTTGCCTCAACATCCAGATTTTGGCAGATGCTGGACGCTGCCCAGAACTATGAAGCAGTATCCCTTTCCTACAGTTCTTAAGCAAGACACTATACTTATGTAGATAGTAAAAACCTTCAAGGTAGGACAGGCAGGTGCTCTTTTGGAAAGGTCATCAAAACATAAAGGGCATTGATGAGCATGAAAGCAAGTGGCAAACAGATAAAAATTTTGACAGTCAATCCTGCCAATTTTACCAATGAAGCAAAAAAAACTCCCCACCCTCTTTCCTGAGAAGTCAGACCAAGTTTGTATCTAACTTATTTCACTCTGCTCATATTCAACAAAACAACCACTGAGTGTTTAAAATACCATAGTATTAACTCTCTGCTTACACATAAACTGAGACATCATAAAACAACTTCAGGAATGTCACTATCCTCAATGAGCAGAACTTCCTCCTTTTATTCCACGTTTCTATTTAGCAACCTGAATATCCAAGAACCATATATTCATACACCAAATATTGGTTATATTTATTGATTTCATTGATATTTAAGTTCCTAACCAGTGGAGCCTCTTACTAAGATGCCTAATTGTTGTACATTGAAGCTTCTTCTTCAGCACTCTACACACTGTCTCTGTCTCTACAAATATGAATATCCATCAGAAGCTGCCCCTTGCAATGCACTAAAAGTATACTTATAGCATGAAATTGAAGAACAAGCCTTCAGAAGGCAGCTACAAAAGGGAAAGCGACTGCTAGCCCATGTGTCTTAATACTGACAGAAAAGTCACCTTCCTAGCTCTTAAGTACTGAAGCCCATGATAAATTATGCAAGCAGACAGATAGCTGGTGACTATTTCAAACTTAACACCTAAAAAGGTATTATTTGTTACTGCAAGAAGGCTCCATCATAAAGGGCTAAATTTTATTACAAACACCACTGGGCACAATGCAATGCAACATTACCCAACAAGGATCCCTAAAAGTAGTTTCAGGTCAGCAAGTTTAGGTTCACACTGCACAACCCCAGGCAGTGCGAGGGTGCTGTTCAAAAGGCATTATAGCCTGTGGTAACACAGTGACCCATGCTGCATTCCACTGCACAGTACAGGCATAACCACATACTCTTCCAGCAAGATGAAGAAAACACATTATTCCTGTTTATTACATAAAGAAGGGAAGCTTCAGGGAGCAAAAGACAGGTAAGACAACAACTATTTTCAAGGATATAGTTCTATTTAAAGGTAAGTTTAAATGGTGATTCTAGATGTACCAAACATCAATTTCTTCACTCCAAAATCTTTGCTATTAAAACATTATTCCTTTATGTTTTTACTTCTGAATGATATTTATCTCAAGTTTCAACATGGAAGTTCAACAGCAGTAAAAGTAAGCTGTGACTACCAGTGAGCAGTCTCAACAGCAGCATATCATACAGATTTGCAGCTAAACAAACCACCCAAAGCAGAAATCCCTTAAAACAGCTTGAATATTTAGCATTGACAGGCTCATGCAGCCCCAGAATGAAAGAAAAACAATACATTTAATGAGACTACTTGCCTCAACCATCACCTCCTGCTGCAGTTCCAGGCTGTGGATCCACAAGCAGATTAACCGATCTAACTTCCTGAACCCTCCTTTTGATGGAGACTTTCTCCTCCTCCTTTCCGACTCCAAGAACTCAGGCCCAATCCCTCCCTCGCACTGGCTCTGGTACTCTGCCAGGTCTCTCCATATGTCAGTTCACATCACTAACCCAGCAGAAAATTAACAATGACCAGAGATGCACACCAGATAAGCACCAGAGCAGCTACAGTGAAAGCACACAGCAGAGAGAAGGGGAGCAGACAGATCTCCCCTCTTCAGCAGGGATGACATCACACTAGGAAATGAGCCTTGGTTCTGGATCTGTAATCTCTCCCACCCCCTAACAAGAGACTATTTAGCATCATAGCAATGACAGCATGATGCTTATACCCATGGTACTTATACCCTTATACAAACAGTGATGTAACACCAGTCTGTGAAAAGAACATACAGAAGCAAGGCATAACATCTAAGTTTTTCCTCCTCCTCCAAGTCTGACAGAAGCCATGACCTTTCACTGCAAATACCTGTATCTTCTACTGAGGACAGGAATTATGCTGTATTTTCTAAGGGGGCTGAGTAACCGGCCTATGTTATTTGACTGCCAAACCCAAGCATTAAAAGTCCATTTACCAACTGGGGCTGACAAAAGATAAGATAATCCTTACTACCCGCAGGTATTACACCTACCACTCTACTGGTTCAGGACTAAAGTATCAGTAATTTAGCAAAACAAAGCTGTAATTCAAGTATCTAACAGATGCTACCATCTTTCTTTCTTTGCAGAGACTAGCTATAACTGGTAGACTTGGGGCTATGGTAGACTTGGATATCACCATGTAACTTCATTTTTAAACCTGATATCCCTTACAGCAGTTGTACACATAGCACAACTTCTGGTAGTTATAGCAATACTGCATGCAATAGTGACACTAGAGTTCTGAAGATAATTTTTAAAATTATTAAATACATCAGAAGTTTTATGCAGTCCTTCTAACCTCCTGCGAGATGCATCAGTTCTTCTAATACCTCAGTTCTGTTCAGTGAGTCAAAGGAGCTTCCTGGACTAAGCAACACCATAGTTTTAGAATGTGAAGATGTTGTTAAGAGCCCCGCTGCTACAAAAAAACTGTGCTATTTCCAGTTTTAAAGAACCTGAACAGTGATCTATTTATTTTTCTAACTACACACAATTATATCTCTTTTTCCTCTCAGAATTTTAAACAAGACCATTTTTACACTATAGTAATTAAGAACATCTTAAGAACTGGCAAATATTCAACAGGTATCAGTATTCTGCTTCTGCAAAACAAGCGTCACAGTGGTTATCACTCAATAACAGTCAATGTTTCCTGTGTACTTTAAACACCACATACAGTCCGAAACAATGTTCCAGTTGGAGGAAAGTTACCAAGATAACACCACACTACACAAAGCACCAAAAAACACAATGAAATTCAGCAGTTAATGTTTATTTTAACATTAGTTTTAATTAACTGCACATACATGCTTTGAGCCATCTTTTAGTTTTGGGAGAAATTGTACTCTTCCAATATTTTCATACCAAAAGACACCAGTGCAACTTAGATCTTGACATTCCATGCCCAAGTAAATAGCAAGACTAGGGAAGGATGCGCTTGTATATTCCTAAAACTCAGCCTGAGACATAAAGAAATATAAAGAGCCTGAATAAAAGCCAATCTTACTTCACATTATGTTTCCCACTAGTTATCTTCAGCACATTTTGCTCAAAAAAACAAACCAACCAACTAAAAACATGCAAAAAACTCACACACCAGACCAAAAGCAAAACATTAAAAAACCCCATACCCAAAAAACCTAAATCATACAGTGAAGCATTTCTCTAGTAATACTCCCCTGGTTTTCTGTAATAGGCATTAGAGGGCCAGAAACTGCATTTGAACAATGTTTAATTACTGTTACTGAAACTAATCTCACTTTGTCCAATTCCTCTTTTAATCCATTTATATTTTCAACTTTTGTAAATTCCACTGGTGAGGAATTCCTCAATTTTTCACACAGTGAGAACCAGGAATGACTTGCTTTTCTATTACCACACTAGAGGGGAACCCTCAGAAAATACAACATAACAAAAAACATTAGTTATTTTCTCTAGGTACATCTGTCATACCAGCTATATAACAAACCTGTATCTGTCCTCTGTTTCTTCTTGGCCGTGATAAGAAATCCTAGTCATTTCTGTAAGTCTTTTGTAATTCTGACTATCCTTGCCTTATTTCTACCCCACACCTTCTAGTAGGTCATTTTTTATACGGCAGCAACAAAAAAAAAAAGTATTTAGTCCTTAAAGCTCACAAATCAGAATTTGTGGAGACTTTTTAGGTCTATGTATCAATGGGGCTTTGTGTAAGGCTCAAGTCAGATAGTATACTAAGTCTCACTAAATAAGGAGAGGGAATTATTTCTGAAATAACCACAAAATTTGAGAAATAAATCTTTCCCACACACATCTCATCATATACCCATTATCTTAGAAAGCTTTATCATCTAAAACATCCCCACATCACTGGTTGTCCAAGACCCTCATGGCACGTGGGTGATGGTAACCTTTTGTCATTTAATTTTTCAGGAAAGTCAACATTGTCTTGTGACCCATATGAAGTTGGATCTTCTCAATTCAGTTTCCAGCATCCACAAATTTTACCAGTAAAATAATAATTTTGGCTGTCTAGTGAAAAGATTAACTGAATCTGAAGCTTCAGTGTTCCTGATATTACACCTACCTAACCCAGTCACTCCCAGACCATGCCCTACAATTTAAGGGAATGAATCAGACAGTTTACTTGGTTTTGTGCTACACTTTAAAAGTTACTTTATCTTATTCACGCCATAACTCCTTTCCTAGGTGGATTCTGCCCCTTTCTTTATTGGGATGAAAACAAGTAGTAAAATACTCATAAATATTAAAATCAACCCAAAACCACCAGTGTGAAAGAGGATTGTTGGACAGTTGCCAGTCTTCCAATGAAACAAGCATTTCTGTGCTCATCCGCTCAATTCACCCTTTGCCTTATAGGTACTTGTCCTTGCTACTCACCATTTTCCACTCCACCTAATCCTTATCCATGCACTCAGACAGTTCACAAAGTAGCTTTACAGTAACTATGACAATAAACTTGGGCCCTCATCAGCTCTACCACTAGTTCATCTTACAGGTTACAAATTAAACTGGGACGCTATCTTTTCAAGTCTGAAACTGGTACAGAAGGACTGAAATGCCTCATACATGAAAGAAAACAAATCTCCAAACGTCAAGCTTTAGAGCTATCCTAGGCAGAGTGACAAAGCTCTCTGCTATTCCTCATTTTCTGATAGCTCATTTGAAAACCCTTCTGTAGGAATAGGGCTACAAATATACTCTTGGTTCTTGCTTTGAAATAATGCCTCTCAGCTTCACTGAGTTTTAAAAAAGTTCTAAATTGCCCACCCCTCCCCAAATACAGCAATACTGGAGCTACCTACAGACTTCAGGAAATAACTGCACTGTTCATTCTCAATTCATTTGGCTTACCACATTTGCAATCACAGGGATAAGAGCTTAGACCCAGCTTCTAAAAATATGCTGAACAAACATATGTCTGCACACAGATGGGTGAAAAACCCTAGCTTCCAACTGAAATGGTGTTTAAAAGAGGAAAATATATAAACCGTTGCAACTTCCCCACACAGAAAACACCTCACTCCATGTGGCATTTAATCCAGTATCCTACAAAACTCTTTAATTTTTTATTTTCTTTACTAATGAACATGTACTATTCAGCCCAATGGTAATTTAACTATCTTAAATAAAAACCTTTAAAATGTTGTAATGTGGTGCTCACAAGGTCCATTGTTTCAGTCATTAAAATGAGGCCTGGAAACTATTTTCAACAACCCAAACTTTTGCTATCAGCCAAGGAAAAGCTATGGTGAAAATGAAAGAATATTTTTCTACACTTTGACTGACTTTATCAAGCACTAAAGCAACAGTCCATATCTGAACAGTTCCCTCCTCATTCATTCTTATTGCAGCTACCATATCATGGAGCTGACAGTTCAAGAAGTCTATTTGGATTATGTTTCCTATGGTGGATTGAATGCAACAATTAAGGAATAGCCTCAAACAGCATGGAAGGTGGAAATTAACATAACTGTTGCATTTACGACTTCATAAATAAAAATTATTTTATAAAAACATCTCATGAAGCTTATTAGAAACATACAAATCTTAGAAAAGCAAGAGAACATAACTTTAGGCTTTACAGAATTTTAAGAGCACCAGTACATAAAAATTCATGGCATTTTCTCTAAATAAAATCTAGAACTGTAACTCACAGCCCAGTTTTGTGAACCACAGCTGGCTTACAGAAGTTAAAACAGTAACTACAGAACAGGTAAATATTTTTCTCCACATGAGCAGATAGTGACTGTCATTTGGCACCATGTAAATACAAAATGGCTTTATATGTTAGCTATACCATCACATTTGTCTCCTATGATCCATAGGACAAGCTCCAAATATTCTAGGCAGCTGCTTCCAAAAAAAACCTGTGCAATTTCTGCAGAAGGAAGGCACAAAGACAATCAAGTCACCATGCAGCCCACACAAGCCACAGTTCTGAAGCGAAAGTATAACACAAGACGCCACTTGCAGCCTCTCAAACCTCGTCCAAGTCACAACCAAGCAGTGAGAACATGTTCCAACAAGGTGGTTCTACAGCATAAACCAGACATGACCACACTCCATCACCAGGTCTCACCAAGACTGCAAATCACAGAGATTAAGAGTCAGTCTTCATCTGCTACGAGCACCATCCTACCAGCTTGTCAGCAGACAATCAAATTACCATTGAAGCCAACTCCTCTAGCTGCAATGCAGACAGACCCTGCAGCTATCGGAAGGGATCTGTGAACACTACAAACACTTAAATTTCTCAGACTACTACTATCTAATGTCAGCAAGTTTATTCTCTGCAGAGTCTTGCTTCTTAAAGCAATCAGATAACACACAATGTTTAAAGGCATTGCTCACAGCAGTTACGTTGAAATTAAACTCAAGAAATTAGCTTGTCAGAAGCTACTACAAAGAGGTGGGGAAATCCCTGCTACATTAAAGTTTGTAAAAGCATAATGAGAATCCAAAAATGCCTACCCCAATAGCCTACTTGACTGCTGTCCTAAGACTACCAACATCAGCTTTCGAATGCGGTATTAAAGACTGAATAGTCCTTTGATTTACTGCTGAATGCTAAATTCTGAATATCATAATTCCAAAATCTTTGAGCAAATTATACTACTGTGATACTTCCTGTCACTATTTTGACAAATTCCAGGTGCTTTCCTCCTTCTAGCTCCTCAGAGGAAAGAAGTTACCAGAACATCACCTTTCAAGGCACACTATTTAAAAAACCATCTATGAAACAAAAGTTTTGTTGACTTTATATTGTTACTTAGAAATTTTGCAGCAATACTCACAAAGTTCGCATCAAGTTACCTTTACGACAATGAAAACTTACTTTTAACTTCACAAAACCAGTTTATGCAAAATTTCTGCCTGACAGAATACTTCAAGATGGAAGAGAGACCACCAGATCTCCACTATCTCAAGAAGAACACTTCCAACCCTGAATCCAACTTATAAAAGTCAAAATATTCAACTGGAGAGTGACCTGTTTTTTCATCCATTTTTAATTAGAAGGTCAGCTACCAGTAAATCACTCAGATCGTTTAACTTACTATAGATGTCTCTCACAAAAGGTCTGGGTTTAGTTAAGATACACTAATTTTGTGCAACTATTGAATTCAGTGCAAGTTAGGCCTAAACACATTTTCTTACCTGTTAAAATTGAATCCTTGGATTGGCTGAATGTTCAGTTCATATTTGAATTGTTTCAAATGTTCCTATAGAAGTCAAGGTACACACAAGAAAAGCTCTCTCATCATTATGAAAAGTTTCCCGTAAACTCCATCCCAGGCTTAATGCCAATACCAGTAGAAAAATTTGAATGAACTGCTTGAGTTTGGTAATGATTTTCTACAGGGATAAAAACCCAGCAGAGCCCCACATGTACACCACACTTACATAAGGTAATTTACATCACAGCAGTGTCCCTATAAAGTAGTACATTGTATTAATATTACCATTCTATACCAGCATACCTGCAGCCACACTGAACATCTACGAAGGTGTTCCTAACTGCATGGGCAAAATAACTTGTGATAAAAAGGGGTTGGGTTGTTGGTTTGGGGTTTTTTAGAAATTGAGATTTTACATATACAACGAAGCATAAGATCTCAACTTGATACAAAAAATAGAAGTTTAATACCTCAGTATTTGAGGGCCGATGTTAGTGAAAGTGACCTGTTTTTCCCAATCCAGTATACAAAACATCAATGTCATTCTAAGGTAATTTCAAGCTTTAGAATTATAACATTGTGCAACTCGTTAGGACTAACCCAGAGCTGCCAGCTTCTGATTTACAAACTTCAGTTTTAATGTACCTTTGAGAAGGTTTCAGCTTGAACGAACAGTAAATTATGAAGTATCAAGAGAAGAGGTTTAACTGAGTGGCAGAAATATTTCTTGGAAGAAAATTAATTGCCATTCATCACATTGATTACAAGTCAGGAGGTACAGTTCTACAGCAGCTTGAAACAGTTTCAGTCATTGCTGACAGTCCTGTAATTTACTCCTTCCTCTATAAACTGCACAGTCCCATCCCACCTTTGCACTGACCTGTGGCAAGTCATTTCAGGGTGCTGAAGAGGACAACAAAGAACCTAGCAATAAAGCAGCAATTAGTTTCAGCTGGCTCACGTCACTAGATTTGCTTGCCACTGTGCTGCACAAACACCAGTTAACAGTGCAGAAGAGGGAAGACTCACACAGCCAAGACCACAGCAGATCCCATTTTCAATGAGCTTAGGCTTTCATGTACCAGCACACTGCCACTACAGCCTGACACTACCAATCTTGTTCTCACCTTCATCTACAGAGGTCCACGCAGGGCCAGACAAGCACCAGAAGTGGTCCGCCAGCAGCAGATAGCCTTCAGGCAACCTCAACCACAAGACACACCCTGGGGTTTGAAGTTCTCTTAACACTTTTTTGTAATCAAGTCAGTTGGTTAGCTATTGAACTAACATGACCCACCCACTTCCACTACTCCTAGTGAGGTCTGCTATTTGCCAGGGAGTGTTATCTTCCTGCAATTACTAGAAAGCTAAGGAAGTGGATAACAAACTTACCTTCCTCCCAGATACTTAGTACAGGGATCAATGTTAGTTCTGGTAATAAAGAATGAAAAACAGGTAATGCATTGCAAACCTGACTGATCCTTTCAATGGACATCTAAAAAGATAAAGTCTGCTGGACACACACTGCCTTACTTTTGCTTTTGTGTTGTATTTGAAATAAAAAAGGTGATTTAGCATACCTATTCAAGATGCAGATAACCGTAATTCCCACAAACAAAACAATTCATCTCCTCCTGGCATCTCTTCCAGCTTTATCTTAAAACCAGTAATTAATACTGCCTTAACCATATTCCAACCACCTTTATGTCTGCATAGAGAGCATTCACTGTTTAGTCAACTAACAAAACAGTCCTTCAAGCACCATTCTTTGTTATCAAAATTTAACCTCTGCTTTGTCTTCTTGCCCATGTTAGACTGTCAGACATGAGCCACACTACTAAAAACTATGTTTCAAAAGCAAGGACTGTGTAACTTGGTATGTCTGATGAGGTTACTGCCCGAAATGACCATTCTGCTTTGCGGTTAAAAGTAAAACAGACACTGGTTTTCAATTTGACTTCCACAAGATGCTGCCTTTGCAGCTAGTAGCTGGGTGATGGGATACGTAGCTGGGACAATAACCTTCCCAGCCATCTCAAGTCATGTTTCCCTGCAAATGCTATGCAGCTAGTCAATGAAAAGACAATTCAAACCAAATTCATACTGTGAATATTCAGGTCAGAATTCTGGGATCGGCCCCTGAATTTACAGTACTGAACTAAATAAAGGTTTAAGAACACAAAACCTACATTTTAAAAAGCAAATACATTAAAAGATTTGTCTTTTATTTTGGTTTCAAGTGCAATTAAGTACAGGAAAAACAGTTTTTCATCTTTCTGAAGAAGTAATTTAAAGTTCAGAAAATCAGTAGTGTTGGAAGTAAGCAAGTTCATTTTCCTCCTTCAAGCTTGTAAAATATAAGATACAGGTCTCATTCCAACCTAGCAAGCTTAAGGAAAAGGCAACAACTTCTCCAGCAGTTTTAAGCAGCTAAAGATGCATCTAAGTACCAGAAGGATTTTGTAGAAGATCTTTAAGCAGGTTAGGCAGCTAACTCCCATTTTTTTATTAATGGCAGCTAAGCACCTAACCCGATTAGCCTTCTAAATCCAAGCAGGAACTTCTTCTGTACCTGTCACCTGTACACCAATGCAAAGTATGTACTACACTTGACAGTGGTTTGAGTAATCAACTTTAAGCTGTTTTGCATGTCTTTTAATTGTTTTTATTCAAAAGCAAATCAACAATAAGTTTGCAATAACATTCTCCATCCCAAAGACAGCCTTGCACTACCATTTTCTAACATTCAAATATAAGATCAAAAAATATCATTGCTCAATATGATGAAACAGCACTAAATTCGGGGTACAGCCTGACACCCATCTGCACCATTCCTTAAATCCAATTGAAAAAATCTCACCCTTCCCCAGTCCATGAATTCTTATATTTGCATAGCTTACTGTATCACATTATGTATAACCACAAAGACAAGCAACAGAAAGGTTGTTTCTCAACTCCCTTGGTTCCTCAATTCAGTTCACAACACATTGCACAAACAGCTACACCAGCACAACAAACTGGGGGTACAAATGGGAGCACTTCTTTAGCTGCTATGCCTCAAAACTGTACCACCCTACAGAAGGATGCTATCAGCAAGAAACCCAGGGCGGGCTGAATGGCAGATGTCTGTGGCAGGAAACTGAGCAGGACACCTGCATGCAGACCTTGGTGGGGCACATAAACTTTCAATACCACACTGCTACTGTAAAATTCATACAAATATGCATATCCTCCGGTGGTTCATAAACCATTAAGAATTAATCTTTTATAGAAGAATAAAATTAGTCATCCAAAAAAAAAAATCAAGATATCTTGCTCATTTGATTTAGATAGTTGACTTACAAATTAAACTATTTAGTCAATTTACACGGAGTAACTCTTCTGTGAGCTTAAGATGAAGAAGCTGCTAAATTTCAGAAGTTACTTAAAAAGATGAACAAAACTAGTTCCAAGTGAAATGCTTTTCAACTCTTAGGATTGTATTTCTCTTAAACAACAAAGTCTTCTTAACCAACTGCTGATGAAATTGTTTCATCAATTCTCCCTTTAAAAATCTCAGCACCACACCCATCACACACTGGGATTCTTTTCCTTCTTTAAATGCTAATTGCGTCTCATGAGACATCAATTCAACCATTCTTTCGCACAGTTCATCACAAGACATTTTACTGATCCAGTCTTTTCACTGGATTTTACATGATCTGGAGACTTGGGGAAGTTTACCTACTTGTCTTTTAAATTCTAGAAGGCCCAATGAAATTGGTGAGAAGATTCATAGGAAGAACTGACAGGTATCTTGGGCTTGATCCTGCACTTCTCTTGTAAAAAGCAGAATATGCCTGAACCGATTTGAGATATTTATTCCTCGACTTTCAGTTAATGATTTGTTCATTCTGTACTAAAATTATGATATAATGAAATGCAGGCTTTTCCCATAATCATCTTGGCTATTTTTTGCTGGTTTTTAAGCACAGAAGGATTGTGCAATGCAACTGTGTAGTAGTAGCAGACCGATAAAAACATCTAAATATATATTGGTGAGATCAGAACATGGCATAACAGGGAGATTACATTAGTAATTTTTGCTAACTGCACTCACAGGCACAAATTCTTCTCTAAACCATGTGAAGCCCTTGTCTGAATACAGCCTACCACACACTAAAAACATCAAATACTAATCCGATGATTTCTCATGCACTCACCCATTAACAACCGCACCTTCTTCCTAACTGTTAACACCTTGGTTAAAAATGTTATTTTACAAACAACCATTAGGAATTAAAACTGGATATACCTGAAAAAGACTATAAAAGTTTAAATTTGAAAAGCAAATGGATGCCTGCTTGCTTCAAAATTACTTACATACTTTTACTGTATAGTAATAAAAAATATGATAGGCATACTAAGAAAAAAATCCCAAACAACCTATGAAAAGGACAAAGATATTTTCAAGCTTTTGGAAGGTGATAAATTCTAATGGCCTTACAGAAACATTAACATGAAAACCAGACATGTTAAAATAATAAATAATGAATATTTTAAAGAATATTTTCTATATTCTGTGCTTTCTACAAAACCACACCAATCAAACTAAATAAAAGATATTCTTAAAACCTTATTGCCACAATAAGTATGCTCTTGCCAATAGCTTCCCCCCGCACCTACACCCCCACTTTGGCCTATTCTTGGCAAGTTTTAGAATTATACAGTTTAAGACGCTTTAAGTGCGTGACAAACCCACAAGAAACCTACCAGGCTCTATTATTTAGAGTGCAAATGCTTCAACTGAAAAAGAAGAAATTAATGGGATTTTTACAGCAGGAAGCATAACAGAATCCAGTACAACACAGAGATCTGGAGTATCAGCTGTCGATGCATTTCTGACTGAGCTGCTCAGTTTCCATCAAAACCCACAAGTCTGACAGCACACAGAAAAAGCTCATCAAGTAACTAACTTCATAAAGTTTCACAAGTTGTTTGAAGTAAAGATTTTATAAGATAATTTGACACATATTTGTCAAAAATTACACCATCTGCTGAAAAAGAACAAGCTACTAAAGAAGTCGGCTGATTTTAATTGATACCGTTCAATCTTTTTCCTTTCTTTTAGTTAATTTGAAGAAATATGGCTATACAGATTTCAGTCAAGTACACATATCAATGACAAGCCATCCCTGCTTCTTGACTGTTGTGATAACGACAATATTGGCGGTGGTAGGAGACATATGACTATGTCCTATGTTTCAACACGATCAGCACTGACAGACTGTCTTTTATCACCACCATTTGTTCTTCTTCAAGTGGTTTCATCCAGCCAGCAGGAAAAATCATCATCAAAGCTAGTCCACCTACAAAAATAACTGCACCAGGTGGTAGTAAAATGACACCTGCCAAGGGTCTTGGCATTGACATGTACCATGGAGGAGTACTCCTCTGAAAGACTTCATTCTCTAACAAGTCAGATGGGTAGGCAAGAAGATGAAGTCTCAAACCCTTCTCATTTTTTTCCTCCAAATACAGCGTAGCTTATTCATGGAGAAAACTGCATATATATACGTCAGCACAGAACACAAAAACACTTTATCCACTTCTTATTTTTCAAAGGCTTTCTGAGCAAGCACTGCTTTTATACTGATCTCCTCAGCAGCATCTTCATGACCCAGAAGTATTTAAAAAATTTAGGAGGAGCTTACAGGCAATCATAATAGAATTTTTGACCACCAGTGACATTGTGTTCACTAGGAACAATCTTTTGAGAGATTACTGAGCTGTACCTACTATGAGACAGGGCATCAAATGGCTAGCTAACACTCCCAGTAGTCTAATGTATGACCTTCAATACAAGTCCCTTCAGCAGTGTTACCTTGCTGCTGTACCTAATTTTCCTCCATTTTCCTCATCTATTTATAGTGCATAGGGAAAAGAAACAAGCAAAAAATCCAAGCAAAACAAGTTTACAGATGACAAAATGACTTAAATTCTAATTTTTGATCACATTACATGGTGGCTGTAGCTTCCCTATAGCCATACAACAGTATTGCACAACATCTCAGCTAAAAAGTCACATGTTCAAAGCAAACAGTAAAAATAAGGGTTTCCTTTAAGCCAAAAGATTTTGATTCTAACAGACTGCATTATACTTTTAAGTATATGACAAACATTCTGCATTTTAATTAATCTCCAGTGCAATATTGTTTTTTAAACAGTCTGTTCGCTTTCAAAGTTGTTCATGGCCCTGGAAAAAACATTAGAAATTATATCTGCTGAACGAGAAAAGCCTCCTCGCATTTGGTAATAATTCAGAGCTAATTCAACTCCAGTGGTTTCAACAGGCACTAGGCTGGGTCACTAAGGTGACAAGGCAGCCGCTGCCAATAGTCAATAACCAGTTCCTCAGCTCCTCATCTGAACAAAGCACCGACTGTCCCACTCACCGGAGTGTCATCTGCCCCCCTAACCCCACCCGCACACACCCCTCCGTGACAGCACGAAAATCTGACGCAAAAGCAGAACTGCAAGAACATGAAACCGTTTTAAGCAACTTTAAAAGAGAACTAAATTCGAGGCCGTCTCTCTTTAAGACGGGGAGGAATAATTAACCATAAATTTCCTCAAAGGAGAACGCTATAATCATGTTTCCTCAACAACTTTCAGATTACATATTTAGCATGAAATTTTATGCATACATCCTTCCACAGACAGATTAAACTCTTCTGCATCCAAACTCGCTTTCTGTGTCCGAAATAATTAAACAAACAAAAAAACAAACAGGGAAAAAAATCAAGTGAACCAAGTAAACTCTTGATTTGCATAGTTAAAACTAAACGTTAGTGTTTAATAACCAACTCCAACAGCACTGAGCATTCTGGGAGGTTGGACTAAAAGATTACTCAAGTAACTTTCACCAGAAATTTTTGCAGGATGACTAATGAATTGAGAGTTGCAGTTTGGCCACAGTCACAGCTAGTAACCTGAAGTCCCCGCCTGATGGGGTACAGTATGTCTCAGGAAGTTTAAAGGATTAAAAAGCATCATCTCGTGAAAGAGCACATACATTCAGGCCAACTCCAGTCAAAACAGCATTTTTCCCCTTTCGGGTTCACCAAAGTCCATACTTTAGAGCCACCACCTCAGCACTATACTGTAAGAGCAAAATCCTAGCGCTGCGCAGAGATTAATGATTAACCTACTCGGTTACAGCCTGCTAATTAGCTGACCCCACGCGCTTGCGAGTCTCCCAGCTCCGCCACCACCCCTGAAGAAAACCCGTCGGGCGCTACCGTGCCCGCGTCCTCCCCTCCCGTTCCTCTCCTCCAGCCAAGGAGAGGATTGCAGCAGCACCCAGCACTGCAGCAACCCTACGCCTCAGGTTTTCTCTGGAAAAAGCTCCCAGCTTCAGCATCAACTCCTCCTCCCCACGTTTAAAAAAAAAAAAAAAAAAAAAAAAAAAAAAAAAAA
>WKFP01015074.1:120918-170799 GCA_011057875.1 Pterocles orientalis
TGAACACAACAGTTCAGTGGTCTCCTCATGCAGTAGCTTTCTCCACTTTCCTTCCCCCAACACACATGCAAAACAGCACAGCAAGAGCAACCACTGCAAAGCTGTTTAGCTCCATTTACCTTTGCTTTCATGCCTTGGTGAGATGGGGGAGATGCAAGTGGTATATTCAGCTTTGGTAAAACCACTCAAGTTGAAGAGATTGACACATCCATCCATGTCCCCCACAGCACCACTTTTTTTTCTGGACTGTTGCAGCTTGCAGCTGACTGTTGCAGTGATGGCGGCAAGAAACTCACCCCTGCTATGTTGTTTGCTGTCATTTGCAAGCTGTGGGCAAAGCTGCATTGTGCTCGTATTGATTTGCATTTGTCAAGAATAATTACTCCCTGAGATGCTTGGATTAAAGGCAGTGTTTCCCTGCTCTAGAAGGACATATCTGCCTTTTTCAGACAAAGGCTGCAGGAACTAACAGTGTTTTCCTCTTAGTGAGGCTCCTTTTCCTTGCAGACAGAAGACACAGCAGTGCAGGCAAGATGATGGAGAAGAACCCACTTGAAATTCAGCTCCTATATGAGCAGAAACCAGACAACAATTATTTCACAAACAAACAAACAAAGCACCTGCTATGTACAAAACATCTTGTTTAATGTCCCAGATGTGTGAGTCCCTTACACCTCTCCTTACCTTGGTTCTGAGGCATCCCACAGTGTTTTGCAGCAAGACCTGAAGAGCTGCAAAACTGAAAACTGCCAGGCAGAAGAGGCTGCAGCTGAGTCTCTTTGAAGGTGAGAAAACTATTTACACTTAGGAAAAAAATGTACTGGACCCACTTCAGCTGAACTGCTTCCATTTTGCTTTTATTTTTTAGCAGATACAGTTTTAATTACCAGAAAAATCCCAGCTGTGGGAAGACCACCAGTCCTCACATGTAACTTAGATTTTTTTAAACCATCTTGACTTCAGGCATGTTCTGGATGAGGCTTTGCTGTGTGATTTCCTTCAGACTCCTGCAGTGCCAGCTTGGGTAAGGTGACTCCAATTTCTTACAGGCCTGTATCTGGAAGGCTGCTCACATCCAAGCTGGCTGTTTCTGGGTGGCAAAGAAAACTATGCCAACCGTGCACGGGGAGGTTTTCCAAGACACTCCCAACTGTTTGGCAAAGCACTTGCAGCTGCCACCAAAGTGAAATCCTGCTTGCCCTCGGGGGTTGCAGACCAATGGCTGTGTCACAGCTTGTGTTTCTGCACTGGCGCTTGAGGCTGACACTTGTCACTGAGGGCACCTCATTTGAGTAGCATGAGCAGAAGGGTCTCCAAAACCAGGATGGGGAGAGTGGCCCCATCTTAGGGGGGGCAGTAGTGGCTGGCTCCTCAGGCTGCAGAGTTGGGGTGGGACCTAGCTGCGTTGTTTGAAAGCTCCCTCTGAGGCATTTGTCAGGCCTTATCCAGAGGGAGATGCAGGGCATCCTCATTTTTGTGCTAACTCTCTGGGGACCCTGGGATGACAGCATTTACAAGCCCTGGTTTCAGTCCTGCTGTTCCCTGCATCCTCCATGCTGGCCCCTGGGCACAAGCAGCCATCCAGCATGCTGGGTGCCTGGATAGCAGAGTACCTGGAGGCCTTGCTCCCAGCTGGAAATCTCCTGCTTCCCACCATCTGTCTTCTGATGGCTTCTTGCAGGTGCTCAGGGCTCATCTGATTTCCCCCAGGCCCCACAGATCCCCTGTAACTGATTTACATGTATTTATGCTTGTAAAAGCCACCTCAGAGGCCACAGGCCATTTGCCATGCCGCATTGCTGAATTACATCCACCAATTACTGCCCGGACCTCATTACAATGAGCGGAGGCCAGCGATACCACCCGGGGTGCAGGATGTGGCCCCTGGCGAATCAGCATTACAATATATCAAAGAAGGAGATCGGAAAGCTTTTATCTTGTTATTGTAGGATCTGCAGATAAACTTCAGAAATAAAAAACAGGGCAAAGGGAAATGAAATAATCCCCATATCTGGTTGTAATATCCAGCCTCATACCTACGACTTTTTAAAAAATGACCTGGAGGGAAGATACCTCCTGTATTAGTGACTGAGATCAGCAACATGATCAGAGTAAATGAAGGGTTTTCTTCATGCCACTCAGTAGAGAAAGCCCTCTGACATGGATGTGCTCACTATCAATAAATAAAACTTCAGAAACCAGCATGCAGCACAGATGAGATCTAACCTCGTAAATTAGTAAACCACTGCCCCATGTATGAAATTGCTGCAGGTTTTGTGCCTGATACTGTACTGTATACATTTAACCTCCCCCATATAAATAGTTCTCTCAAGTTAATGGTGCTGTACTAATTTGCAACGGCCGGGGATTAAGCCATCGGGGTTAGGCATTTCTGCCAGCTCTGATTTCAGCACATTGTAGTTACAGGGCTGTAGGACTACTTGGAGATTTTCTTGCTCTGGAAAAAAAATCTGTGGCCATTACACCATGTTGCTGGCAGCCTCATGGCACAGCCCAGGTATGAGCACTTGCCCTTCACAGGCTGTGTCCTTGGACGGAGAAAATCCCTCTCATGCCCTGCAGAGGAGGGTGCAGACATTTTGTCGGATGCCGCAATGTAAAGCTCATTTCTCTCATTCTCACTGGGGACACGCCAATGTTTTCCAGAGACCATTTCATTACTATTACGCTGCTTGCAAGCATCTTAATTTAAATCACATTATAGATGCACCAAGGCAAAATGATCTATCCACAGCCTAAATAATAAACTGGAGTGAAAACATCCTTCGGCTGCGAGAGGCTAGAACAAGCACTAATTGAAATGTATAAACTTACATAACATTATTTATAGAAAGGAGCCCAATTGTCAAAGGCCCTGAGAGAGCTGGAACATGGGAATGTTTGTTCTCCCCACAAAGAAAAATTAATGATGTAAGTTTATAAATTCCAGTTGCTTTGCTTGCTTGTCTCTTCATGTGCCTAAGGACAACTTGAAAGGTATTTATGGTTCCCGGCTGCTGCTTCTTGATGGCGTTTTTTAACTTTGTACTTCTGCATGCTGTTGCCTCGCAGGATCTTGGAGCGGGAGGTTAGCTTTACACACTGTGTTCCTCAGCCATAGAAAATGCAGATTTTTCCTGAGGTTTTCAAGTAGCAGATTTATTTTAAGGGATGCGTGGAGGAGGCCAGGGCTCATCAAGCCACCAGATATTTTGTGGAGGGAGGTGGGGCAGCTGCCATGTTTTGGGACCATGGGCAGAGGCCTGAGCCACTTACAGACGGCTGGGATCAAACAGACACCTCTCTCTGCTCATGGCATGGCTTTGCTTATTTTCTTCTTTCACAGCCAAGAACAGAGATGCCATGAAGACTCTAATGCTCTAGATGGTTTGATTTGCAAGGCAGGAAGAGTTCCACTTATTACAGAAATGCACTGTATTGTATAATTTCCCGGTAATGCTGTATTTGACCAGGGCTGCCAACTGGCCAGAAAGCTCAAAAAATATGACAGAGAAATTACGTATCATCAAACCAAAATGATTAATGTTTCCTCCCAGGCTCCTCTCGGAAGTACTATGGCTTTGGGTTTTCTGCTGCAATTGCTGTTTTTCCCCTCATCCACCCCTGCAAAATGTCACTCCTCAAGGGTCTGAGACACGCAGCAGCATCCAAAAATGCCATTTATTCAATTACCTGGTTTTATGTAATCTCCAATACCATCCCATTATGAAAGCTAATAGCTGAGTGCTGGAGTTTCAGCATGGCTGGGCACGAAGTGAATTAAAATGCAATCTCCAAGTCACCTGCATTCCGGGGAGATAAGAAAATGTCTTCGGAGAAATTTTTCATACTGATGTCCTCTGAGAGCACCGCATTTCAGGAACCTCCCCTTGTGTCCTGCTTCCTGTGCTAACGCTAAGGGGCCATCTGCAAAATGCCCCAGGGCCAAATGCTCCAGGCAGACTCTCCATCCCCAGCTGTCCCAGCCCCCTCCTTCTGACATGCTTTACAACCCATTTCCCTGCAATTTCTTGTATTTCAAGATCTACCTTGCTACACCAAAAGGAAGGATGAAGGGCAAGGTATTTGGGGATGATCAACCCCATTATGTCTTGGAGGAAAGCTTCATGGCACCAGCCTGTACCACCCATGGATTTTGTGCCGGGACAACAAGTGCAGGTGGTATCCCAAAATAATCCTACCCAAGTGGTACCAGCAGTTCAGAGGGGGATTTGTACCAGGTGAGGTTGTAGCTGCGAGTCCCTTGCCACTCTTTCATGCAAGGTGACACATCATGTCCCCTGAGGACTCCAGGGGCCCCCAGGATCGCCCATGAGATCCATGCTACCAGGAAAAGGCATTTCTATAGGTGTATGTGCATCCCTTTTGAGGAAAGGGGGACTCATTCACAGCTTTGGCAAGGCTTGGCTCTACCAGGGTGACCTTTGTGGGTAGCAACAGCTTTATTTTGCTGCACTGAAGGGAGAAAGCATTCATTGATGGTAATGCCTGCCTGTCTCCCTACGCTGTCACCTTTACCTCCTGACATGGCGAGGGAGGCTCAGGAGCACCGTTCTGGCCTCCATGTTGGATTAAACAGCACCCCAAGCCCTGCTTCCCCGGGATTTGGGAATAATTTAAGAGGCGGATTTCAACAGTCCCAGCTCCAAGGCGAGAAGTCATCGTCTATTTTTCCGGTCACAAACCACATGAAACGTAATGCATTAAGAAGTTGTCAGTGGCTGCTGTGAAGGACCGCTGTGCTCTCCCGATCCAGCCACTGCCATGTGGTATTGCCTGCCTGAAAAGGCTCCCTCTGTCTCTGGCACTGACTGAGTGCCTTTTTATAAATATTTGGAATAAATGAATAAACTGTTGAAATTCCCCAGAAGGGGAAGGAAACATATCCGCGAGCAACGTGGAGCAAGGGTGAGTCATCAGGTAAAACTTCACAGAGACTTGCACATCTAGAAATGGTCAGTCAATATCTAGATCAGGAAATCTCCTCAGAAAGATGGTAAAGGATTTATTTTATTGATGGATAGCAAAGAACCACACAGAAAATAAAATCTCACAAAATATCAACCAGTTTATCAAAAAGTTAAAGCACAATAAAATCTGGAGGTCATGGGCTCCAGCGAAAACTCTCCTGTGAAATGCAATAAAAGCAGAAACATTAATTCTGACATTTACACTTGCAAAAAGGATCTGTAAGAAAGAGAAATAAAAAAGAAATGTAAAATAAAATGAGACTAAGTAACCTGAACAATGGGAAAGCAAATCAACACCAGCATAAAATAAATATGCCTCATTGTCTGCTGCTTTCCACGGCTGTTAGCTTTATGAAATTACAGGACTTGCTTGGCTTGGATTTGGAAAAACATGGTGTGCCTAAATTATTATTTTCTTCAAACACAGATATGCCTAGAAAAATACTCTAAAAATTCATCAATTCTGGGAATACATGGCCAAGAAAAAAAGAAAATTGTGCTAAGAAGAATCTTTTTGCCAAGCAGAGTGAGTGCAGGGCTTGCCAATTGTGTAATGCATGATTGAAGGCGACAGCACTTGCAGATATTTTAGGGAGCACCAGATAATAAACGAGTGTCAACTTGGAGGAATTCCCAGAAAACAAGAAGCGATTGCATGAATAAATTGCGGGGCATTTTAGCAGTGCAGAAGGTGACATCCGAGGAAGAACCAGCTGAAGGTTGCAGCAACGTGTGGCTGCTGCTTACGAGTCTTTGGTAAGAAGCAGCAGAGCTTGGGATGGGATGCACATCTGCAGTTGCACATCTGGAGCTGTCACGTACATGATGCCAGAGCTCCGACACCAGCCCTTGCTCACCATGGGGCAAATCCACCATGGCTTCGGCAAGTTGTCACCCAAGAAAGCACCAGCAAAAGACCAGAGAAAATTGCTGGTGCCGCTGGGTGCTGTCCCCTTCCTGAGCAGCATCTACCTTGCCTCTGCCAACATGATGCAGATTAGATTAAATATCCAAGCTTTGAACAAAACCAAGCCTGCCCCAGCCCGGCAGCATGCAGCAGTCGCACATGTGAGTGGTTTTTAGTTATTAGTAAACCAGGACGGATGGAGATGAGGCAGATCGCAGGCAGGTATACCTGCAGGGGGGCAGGTACAAAGGGGAGTTTTCTGAGGTTAAGTACATGAGAGCACAGCATGTGTTGTGTCCCAGTTCCTTCCCTGGCTGCTTTCAAGGACTGAGCAGGGAAACCTCTCCCAGGTTGATGCAGACATGGGCTCTCCTGCAGCCCTTCCTCCTGCTGCTTCCCCATCTCCCTCACTTTCCTCCTCCAGCTGTGCTGGGCTCATGTCCCTGCTGTAAATCTACAAACTGCCTGGCAGGCTTGACCGGTGGCAGGGCATGCTGCCACATGGCTGCTCCCCTGAGGGAAGGAGGAGGAGGTAATGGCCCTGGTGTCACACTGCTGGCATGGCTCAGCATGTAGGCACTGGAGCTGGTGCCATGGCGGGCAGCAGCGGTCTCCAAACAGTATGAGGCCCCTATGGCCACCAGGGCTGTGCTGGGATGTCTGCTGGGACAGACCTACACAGGAGTCCAGCATCCACACGTGGTCCCAGCCACAGAGGGAGCTGCCTGGCCACGCATTTGGGCTGAGTCTGATGCACATCTGGGTTTTCAGGAAGGAATCTGAAATCTCTCCTGAAGCTCCTCGTAAGCAGCAACTCTCATTTGCCAATACCACAGAGATATTTAGCAGGACCGTCAACAGCTAATAACGCTCATGAATCCAATAAAAAAACCACGGGTGCTTGTGTCCTTCACTCAAGGAAGCAAGGCAGAGCAGCAGTGGAGGCCTCTTCTCCACTAAGTCCAGCCAAGAGTGGCCAATAGGTTGAAAGCTCCATAGCAAGGGACAGAGGGACACACATATAAACCATCGCAGTAGGAAGGCACAGTCCCGCTCAAGGGGCAAAATCTGTTCTCCGTGCCCCAGTAGCAGCTGGGCATTACAGCAGTCTCGGGAAGCACAGCATCCTCTATCCCTGCCCATGTCAAACCTTGTGAAGCAGAAATGATTTTGCTGCCAAGTGACACTCCTGTGCCCTTACAAAGGGCTGGGCAGAGTGCAGTCTCCAAAATGCTCAGCTTTATTTTTTCCAGTTTTGCACAGTAGTTTACAAACATCCATCAAGAAGAAAATCAGGATCCTTAGATATTCAGGGGAGGGAGGATTAGGAAGAGAGAGAAGTGGCCACCCATTAAAATGTGCCCCTTTTTAACTTCTCACCTCTACTAGGAAAGTATCCAATTATTTCTTAAATGGCCCTGATATTTTTTGCCTCAGCCTCCTTGCCTGGTTAGCCATTTCACATATTTATTATTCATTGCATGAAATAATACTTCCTGACATCTGTTCCTGGTTTGTTTCTCTTTAATTTCCATTTATAGCACATTTTCCTATCCTCTGATCATGTTAAAATAAAACAATAAGCATGTTTGACATGGTGCAAGTTACTTAGGAACATGATCCTTCCCTGACCTTGATTTTTTTTTAAACATGCTCTAAAACGCAGAAAAACATTTTAATGAACTTTGATGAAAAAGCAAGTGGAAGGCTCAGAGAATCAGCAACCACTCAGCATTTCACACCCACACCGGCAGCCAGTTACCCGGGGACAGGCATGAGGATCCAGTGGTTACAGTCCAGTTCCACTCTGACAAGTATCAGCTGGAAGCAGGTGGGGAAAGCGAGGAGCTGTGAGCTGCACAGTCCCTCCACAAGATGGAGGGGAGAACCAGGTGGCCATAAGAGACAAGGTGACAGTGGGACAGGGATGGGAAAGGGAATGTTAATTCCCAACGTAGTGATAAAAGTTGGCTTGGGTGATACTTTCCCTTCTGACCAGGCAGATGGGAAAAAGTGCCCTTCCCTTGCTCTGAAGAGAGAGTTTGCTTCCAAGTACAATCTGGCAACTCTACAAGCAATAAATTCACAAGGAGAAGCAATGAGGAGTACTTTAGTTATGGGACAAGAACATTTTATGTTGTTATCTCTGTCTTGGTACAAGCCCTCAATATAACTTTAGCTCACAAGGCGGTTGCTTATGAAGCTAAAATAAAGTGGAAAAAATAAATGTAGCCTGCAAACAAATGTGTGTGCACACCTTCCCATTAAGTAACAAAGCAAAACAGTGAGCCAGTGTCACCTCCAGCTGGTTTGTCACCATTGTATGGACTGTCATGCTCCATTCAAGCAGCAGCCTGCTCAGAACAGCCCCTCCATGTCCTCCTGCACTGATAAGCTGGCAAGTGTGGTTATACATCCTGCTATGACACGGCTGACAAGTTTGCACCCCTGAATGGAAACATCTGAAACTGAAAACATTTCTGCTCGGTCCTCTATAGCCGGAAGGGCAGTGGTTGCTCTGCAGTTTGGCGTTACGACAGAGATGTGGGTGCCTGCAACAGCCAAGAGCCACAGCAATCTGGGCAGTTCAGATTGTGGTGCCCTGTACTTACCTTATCAGCCTGTGGAAGCTTAATTCACACAACTATTTTATCAATAGGGCTTTAACCTGCCAGGTTGCTACGGGTGCTTTCTTTTTACCCAGATTTCAAGTTGAACGTGCACACACTAGAAACCCTGGATTTAACCTCGAGCTTTTTGAGGGCAAGGCAAATACCATGACAAACAGGACTAAGAGCAGCCAAGGTAAACTGTGCCCTGACAAAGCACTGTCCTCTCAAACACACTGTGCAGCTCAGTGCCAGGCTGCACCACTACAGCTCGAGAGTCGGAAGGCCGATGAGAGTGGATGGTCTTTGAGGAAGCAGGTCAGAAGTGTCTTTGAAGGCTCGCCAGCAGGTCGCCGGATCAGGCACTCAGCACAAGCCAGAAGGCTGCTCCTTTTGCGAAACCAACATCACCTCCTACCACCTAAGAGATGCTCCCCTGATTGTCCCCCGACTCCCCATAGTGTCAGGTAGGTGTGACTGAACGGGCCAGCAAGGTTGGCCACCTTACACCTTAGAAATTATTTAATCCCCAGCAGCACAGAGGCTCAGAATTACAGAAACATATGTTTGTGTCTCTGTTTACTGAACTCACTACACTTCATTAACTGTCCTGGGCTTTAAGCTCTAAGCAGGCAGACTTCACATGGGTGGATTTGTCCTACATAGGCCATGGTTTGGAAGGATAAACATGAGTCCCATCTAATCTGCCTGTTCCTTGGGCTCACTTCTCCCCTGCCACAACCGGCTAATTTACCTTTAGTGCTCATCCAGCCCAGTATTTACAGCATCTGGAAGACTCAAAAATTGTTTGAGGGGAAAAAAGAGAAAAGCTATGTTAAACTCGAAGGCCAGCTTTATGTGAACAATGCCACTGCTGCCTCGGAGAACAGACCTGGAGGGTGGGTCAGAGAAAGCTTCACAGTGTAACTTCGTCCATACTTGGTTGTGAATGTGTTGTACAGGTATAACCAGGATTTAACAATCATTTCCTATTTTACGTGCTGAAACAGGAGTTATGACAAAGTCTGAGTTGCAATCTCTTTATTTGGTTAAGTGGTCTGAGTCAACAAAGTCATGCTCTCTTCTATTTCCGAGAGTTTCTTCAGCATCTGGCTCACCTTGGCCTCATCAAACTCCAGACAGAGAAACTCCGATTCCTACAAAACAAAATTGCAAGAACAATAGTTGAGCAAGATGATGGTTTTTCAGGCAGATAACAGAGGAGGGATAGTGAGCTCTGGTTTCCTGATGATTTGTGTCCTGCATCTCCTTTTTTCCCCCTACCACTTAAATAACCTCAGTAGACCCAGAGGTTGGCTACACACCTACCAAGCGAGTGCAGTATGAGCTGGCAAGCCAGCGAGCAGCTGCCAAGGAGGAAATATGAAGGCTGAGCTCTGCCCACCTTTCCTTTCAATGTACGCATCAGTTTGGGTCTCTCCTTAGCTGCAGATTTTTGCAAAACTTGTAGAAATTTGATTATATCAGAGACTTCCACTCTTCTTTCCAATCTGATGATCCCCAAAGTTGACGCTGCAGACTGAGAATTGCAAAGTGGTTGGAGCCAGCTCACAAAACCCATCACATACAAACCCCAGATTTTATATAGGGGAAAACATGAATCCAAAACACTGTCTTGTCCAGGACATTCCAGTTTGGACATTCAGGAGAGTTGTATATGCTCTTACACTGGGGCTCTAGTGTCAATTTAAACTTGGAAGCAAGTTGAGAAGCAGCACTGATTTGTTCTGAAAAGTCCTGTTACATCTTAAAACATAGTTCTTCTCTGACAAGATGGATATTGGGATATAGTAAAAGGATCTTGTCAAAGAAAATAAAGCAAAAAATCTATGTATAGTATAATATCTCTATATATAAAAGTTCTAATCATATGGAACTCATTAGTAAGTACCAATGTAAAAAGGCCTCCTGAGACCTCCAACCCATTAGTCTTATCTACTGATATGTCTATAGTTACAAAATATTTCCTATAGTGATTCTGGAAGAAGAAATGTTTGAGATTGCTGGGAGTATGACTGTGTTCTAAAAGTCATTCCAGGTGAAGCACCATCAGTGATAGAGAAACAAACTGAAAATATTTTAGAATTAAAACGCAGGCAGCATGGAGGGAGGTTTCCTTACAAGACATTGGAATACTTTTAGCCATTGGAATTACTGTGTATCCACTGAACTTCTGTATGTAACACAGACACTGTGCCCAGAAGGGCATCTCTAGGTCTCATCTGTTTTCTTACAGACTAAAATTTCTATCACTATTTAAAAATACATTTTTTCCATACAATTAGCATTTACCCAAGCCATCGCAACTTCATCCTTTACATTTACGGAATTTATATTTAATGCACAAGGATAAAATCATTGGACAAATTAAACCCATCAATTTTTACTAAGTACATTTTAGAGCCGCTACAAGCATTTTCCCCCAGGCATCAGGAATAGTTTTACCTTTTACCCTCTCTCGCTCTCCCAAGGATTCCTGGCTTGGTTCATTTTTTGTAAGAACCAAATCAGCAGTGAGATATGAACAAAAATGCTGACAAAGGCAACAAGGGGATAATTTTGTGTGCAATGATCACAAAAGGCACTGCCAGAAGAACGCTAAGGGGAAAGAAATGAGGTGCCAGAAGTCAGTGATCAGGAAGCTGAACATGTGAAGTGGATGGAAAGATTGTGCCGGACATCAGTCTCACAGGGAAGTACCGCAGTTCAAGACAAAATCAAAACAGTGATTTAAACCTTAAAACTTGAAACTTTCTAAGAAAGAAGACCTTGTAAAATGAGAGTGGCATGCACTTCAAATGTTTTTTGTCTTCAAATAACACTGTATCTCCCCTAATGCTGGTACTTAGGCACTGTGAGTCACTGGGAAATATTTATTATCTTATCTGCTAACGACCAAATCAGCCAACAGACCAAAGTGCAGAATGAAGTTACCTATTTAGTATGTGGGTGCTTCTGATTAGAAAAGTTTTCGTAGAATTAAGGAGAATGTTGACTTAATGAAGTATCAGTAAAGCTCAGTAATAGTCACGTAAGTACATACATACCATGTAGCATATACAGATGACTATTTGGAAAGGCCTTAGCCTGAGCAAGTAATTATGCTCCTAAGCAGCATCCTATTGGAAACTATTACTGTAGGTTGTATTTTGGTTTTGGATTGTTGTTTTTTTTTTTTTTTTAAATGAATTGTTCATCTCTATAATAGTACATTCCAAAACATCACAAAAGTAGCATTAAACATTCAAGATCAATAACAACACAGATAGGAAGGAAGGGCTTGGAACTAGAACTTGGAAGCAAGGGCTTTCTTGCACTCTTTTTCTTGTCCTTGACAATGGTTTTCAACATGTCTTATGGAAAATACCTTGTATAAAATACCTCTACAAAGCACAATTACAGCAAAGCACAATTACAGCTCATCACTGTGCAGAAAGAAGTGTTTGGTGAGGAATTTGACGGCTTAACTCCATTTGGCAGTGGCCTTTCTTGTAGCTTCCTGGCACTGAAAAAAATCTAGGTCAGATCTGCCTGAAGATGTGTTTGCAGGAGATTGCATAAGAAAGCCTAAACTAAACCCTGAAATATCTCTCTATACATTTCTTGATTAGGAAGCACTGGAAAAGTCAAATCTCAAGCAATCTGTCAGTTAAACCCTGAGGCTTTGTGAAGCATCGTGCTGCAACTAGATCACAGACCCTTGCTGGAGTAAACCATTCTCCACTGAAACCAGCATTAATGGGTGGCAACAGCTCAACCAGTGCAACTGTTGCAAATCAGGACTGGGAAGCCAATGCCTCCTCACCTCCTCCTGCTACATCCCCCATTTTAGCATCCTTGTTACCGCAGTCCTGACTGGAGAAAAGTTTTGAGCTCGCTTTCACAGAAGACCTACTGCAGGAGCAGCAGCTTTTCTTACCAACCTAAAATAATCCCAACCTGACCTCTCTTTCCTCCACACATGTGCCACACCACCGGCTAATTTTTATCTTGACCTTTTAGGGAATAGTCCCACAGCCCTGGGTCATAGTTCTCGACAGGATGAACTCCAAGGCCAATCTTCTGTTGACATCTCAGGCTTTCCAGCCACAACTGCGCACCTCAACAGACTCCCCAGGCCAGGGTCTGCCCATGCAGCCTTTATGAGCTGCATAAACTGATTTTATGCCTTAATCACATAGTGAGTGTGAGCGGACAGGAGAAGACTGAAGCTCCTAGCTCTGGTAGAGATGTTTTTGCACGAGCCTAAGGCTTAAGAAGGCTTCTTTTTTTTCCTCTTCAGGTTTTGTCAGTTAAAAGGAATGTAAATTGAGCAAAAGGACACTCTTGGATTATACTAAGTCTCTTCATGACACTTTATACAGGTGTAAGTGTACTCATAAAGCATACTTTTATCTGTAAAGCAGCTAAAAACTTTCCTATGTGGATTGGCCAGTATCTAAATAGTTATCACACTCTCACGTGGACCAACCTAAAACACGACCGAGAGGGCTATAAATCAGGCTGCTCAGAATTGGGCTTTAGTTTTATTTGATGCTTCATTAGTTTGTATCCTCCACAAAGGTCTGAAGAAGGAGAAAAAAAGGAAGAAAAAAGAAGACAGAGCTGTGAAATTAAAACTTCCCATTGCTCCCCTAAGGTGTTCTCCAGAAGCAGGACAAATTTAGTGTCTCTGCTCCTTCTCAGCAAGAAACAGGGCATCCTTTTTGATGCTTCCTATTGTTATAGAAATTTTCAGCCTACTTGGATATCTTGTAGTTAAGCAAACCCAAAGTGGAATGAGTTGATCATTAAAAATAAACCCAGAAGCTAATAAACAAGAACATCAATGGGCTACCAAACACTCACTTATCCGAAGCCACCAAACACGCAATGGTGGCACCATGAGCCCCTTCACCAGACGGGGATCTGCTGTGGTGAATGTTTCATACCCAAAGCATGAGTAGTGGTGCCTTGAAGCCCTGAAGCATGGCACACTTGCCTAACAGACTGAAATGTGGACTTCAGCTGAGCCCTTCACGAAGATGGATGTGTTCTTTGGAAAAAGGCACACGTATGCACATAAGCCAAGCTCGATGCTCTCAGAAAGGTGTGGGAATAGACGCCCATGTCCTGTGACTGCCTTGGTTTTCTCCTCACATTTCCCTCCCCTCCTGAGCCTGCACTATACAAAGGAGCTGCAAAACAAACATCCAAGAAACACAAACTCCCCCCAGCCATTAATTAGGTCTTCTAGGTTTTCTTCTTTTTTAAGGAACAAGAGAGAACTGCAAAAGTATTTATAAGAGAGACTAAGAGAAGCACAACTTTCTGTATCTCAGTAACTACACTTAAAAAACCATGTATTTTTAGAAAACCAATCCTCACACATTCAAACTTAATACTTTACAACTGTTCTCTATTGCATCAGTTTGACCAGCTACTTGAAATGGTTCCCAGCAACTTTGATACATGCAGTATTTTTAAGTTCTAGCCACTGTATTGGAAAAACAAAAATCAACACCTCTGAATTCATTTATCATTTTATTCATATTCATTTCCACTTGATTTGGAGACCTCCTACAACACTCAGCATTCAGGGAGCTTGGTCACTGCCAAGAACGCAACGTAAGTTGATGGTAAATTTGCTTTGAATCCTGAAGTGTCTTGGCTAAGGCTTCAGCTTTGTTAGCAAATGGTGGTCACAAGCAAGACGCTAGCATGGGTGCAATCAGTGGGTTGGCATGCCTCACGCTAGCCAGCCCAAGGGCAGTGAAGGATGCTATGTGCAAATACTTGCCTACTCAGGTGGAAACACCTTGGACAAAGCTTTGAGAGAGGTAAGGAGAACCCCCTACCAAGGGGTAGGAAACAAAAATTGCTCAGCAACTGAACAAAGATGCCAAGGTGTTGATGACAGCCTTAATAACCCACAGACCAGGGGGGTTCAGAGGACCAGGGATTTTCTTCCATTAAATCAGAGGAGTGCTGGCAAGCAGAGAGGTGGCTGGCTACCAGGAGCAGGTCTGCACGGTTCAGCAGAGGTGTTACGTGCAAGGGCAGAGGGAGTCAACTTCACCTTCACACAGGGAGCAGTCTACAGCATTCAAGGAACTGACACAGAGAGAAATGCAGGGTTTGTTTGGTTAGATGGTATTTTATATTAAAAGCACTTGCATTTTAAAACTCTATGCAAAGAGAATACAGGCAATGCGGTGTGTCCCTTCCATCCTCACCTCCGTGGATTTCAGACATGTCTGGAGTGAGCACAGGGTCCACGTCCCATGGGAACAAGCCCACTCCCAGCTCCTTGAATTGGGGTCCCAGAGGCCACCAGGCTGTAAGTGCCACTACTGAGAGGGGCCCGCAGGAGAAATTCTTCAGATCACGTAGAAGTGGATCAGAACAGAGATGCCATGAACTGGGACCCACAGACCTTGTCCTGCATGACTGTGAGGGAAGAAGAAACCTCAATGACACCCCATCACGGGCAGCTACCAGCCAATGCACCAGGCCCATGCATAAAAGCCTTTGCAACTTGATGTGGTGCTTGTAAGATCATTAATGGCTCTTTGTAAAGGTATTATCCAATCCTGAATTACCAGGAAAGCAAACTCTTTAGACAGTGAAAAAGCATCAGCTTCCGAGGCCTGTGTGCAAACACAGACAGACAGACAGACAGGCAGGCAGGTACAGACATAGACTTCTGCACCCACACAGCTGCTTCCTGGAGCAACGGAAATAATAGGGGTTTTTAGGTCTTATCCTTTTGGTACAGGCAACACAGTCATTTGCTCCACAGAGATTGGGATTCAATGTAATTTCTTTGCTCGGGAAGATATTTTATCCTCCTGGCTTCAGTTTTGCCTTAGATTAGGATGTTTTGAAGATTTCATTGCCTCTTGCATAGGTAAAATCCAAATTTGTAATGTCACCAGAAACCCAGCTTGCCTTCAGACATCCTGGTACCTTCCAGTGTGATTCAGAACCCACATTAATTTTCAGCCTTTACAAATTTTTTTTGTCAACAAAGACATTACGCGATTTTGGAAAGAACTAGCTGATAAAACACTTTTACATCAACAGTTATGCACTTTGTTGGTAGCAAGGAAACCTTGTTATCCTTATTAACAGTTTTTGACACTGCGGTGAGCAAAGTGCTTTACTTACGGAGAGTTTTTTCTTAATTAAAAGAATTGCAGAAGCCAGAATTTCCACAAAAGTTATTAAGGAAAGTTGTAGAGTTCAGAAGTGTTGCCTTTTTTTTTGGGCTGAAGCCCAACCATTCAGTGATATGTGATTAAAATAAAAAGGAACTTACTTCTTCACTTCTTAGTCAGATGTATGAAAGGGTGAATCAAAGAAATTTCTACCATTACATCTCCTATAAAAACAAATTTTGCTGCTTTTTAACAACTACTGAGTTCCTCATGGCTAAGCAATAAATAACAATTTTTTTACTACTCCATGTCACTTTTCCTTCGAGATCACTGAATATTCTGCAGCCATGCAAATCTCCTACCTCCTCTGTTAACCAGGAAAAACACCTAGTATATATTACATAAGTAATTAAGAGCATAACTGGTAAATAAAGACTCTGGAGTCATGACTGTCAAACCTCTCAGCATTTTATGTTAGCTTGGATAGTAAAACCAGCAGGGAATACCTCCAAAATGATATAATATTCTACTGTAATATGCCAGTAGACAACCACATATAGTTTTACACCTGAGTAGCTGTCTCCTCTGCAGAAGAGGTGGTGGGCTAGGAATCACCTGCAGATTGCATCTGGCTCACGTGCTGTAAGGCAACCCATGCTCATCTGCGGTAGGATGTGTGCAGCAGCTCACCAGGAGCACGGCAAGAGATGAGGTGGCCCCCACCAGCCCCGTGGGGTTTCACCACTCCACCATGGGTGCAGCCGACTTCCCAGCAAGTGCATCCAGCTGCGGGCACCCTCCTGCTGCAAAATTAGGTGCCAGGCATCTTGCTCAGACAGGCTTATTCTTTGTAGCAGGAAAAAATACTGAAATATATAGAAGGGCAACCTGCCTTTGGAGGATTTCAGGCATACTTATATGTCTGAATAATATATGACATATATTCAGAAGAAACTCAAGATATATAAAGCCACATACATATAAGCTAACTAATAATTTTCTTTCAACCAGAATTATCTCTGTAAAGACATCTCTAAAAACACCTTTGATTTTCACTCTATGCACACTAAAGAAATTGCTGGCTTTGCTTACATCAAAGCAGCAGGGTTAGGGTTAAATCAGTGATGTATTAACACCAGATGAATATCTTACAATTCACAATGCAAGCAAATTAGACTGCAAACAGAAAAGCCACTCGGGGGTAAATAAAACAATCCCAGAGAAAGCTGCTCGGCACAGCGCAGTACAAGGAGCCTGTGGCTAAGAGATCACACAAGCCTGGACTTGCGGTCAGCTCGCATCACACCAGAGCAAGCACAACAGCAAACACACATGGGAATTCAAAGCATACTCATCTCCAGCAACACCCACAAGCAGAAACAAATGTCACCTTGTTTCCAAGGCATTAATTGTACAGAAAAGACAAAATACTGATTTTGGAGTAAATCTATAGCCTACCAAATTTTTTTTCTCCCATTTTGCAAACAAATATTAAGACATTGCTTATCTGGTGAAAAAGGAAACGTATGCATGGGCTCAGATATAAACTGCTTCAGAAGCATGAGTTAGGATCACCAAAAAAATACACTGGTTTATCTGAAAAGGTCAGCTCTCCCACTTCGTTCAAATTTGCTAATCCCATTTAAATACTATTTCAGTAAAACACCTCAGGGACTACCCTGTAAGTAACATCCCAGGTCACAAGTATAATAGTATTTCAATAGGCAAATCAGCCAACTACCTTATCAGCTCCTATTTTATACCTTACTACCCTTACAGGAGGTTCTATGCTCCCTCTGGGTGCGCTTTCCTCCTCGCTGGCTCAGCACCAGAGCAGGTTTTGCCTGTGCCAGCATGGTCCAACTCCCCATCCTCACAACCGAGAACTGCACATTCTCAGTTATCCCTTTTTTAAAAAATTTCTCAATCACTAAAAGGTTATAATTGTAGTTGAAAAGAAAGTGTCTGGAAATAGCCAGTGAGGAAACCTAGAAAACTGGCAGAGAGGCAGCACAGACCCCAGCATTAACTGTACCTTAACTTTGCAAATTAAAATAAATGCAAACCAAAGTCCTTTAGACTTTTTTAAAGCAGTACTCCATCAGGTTCACTTGGCTAGTTTTTACGTCGATAGACTTAAAGTAAAAGGCAACTTCAGTCATTCCTTGATGCAGCAATGCTGCTGGGAGCAGGGGGAGCAGAGACAGCTCTAAAGCAGTGACAGCGAGCTGCCTGCAGAGTCCACTGGCTCCAGTGTTAAAAGGAAGCTGGCAAATAGCCCCAGTTATGCCAGCGCCTTGGCCACTGCCACAAGGTATTAATAGCACGCACCATGTTAGAGTTATTTCTCCAACATGGTCAGAAACAATAAGATATTACTTTCAGGGTTTAGCTGGACCTGCTTAGAGGCTTTCATGATAAAGAAATGCAAATCTTAAAAAAACCAACCAAACAACAACAAAAAAAAAAACAAACCCAAAAGCAATTCCAAACACCCCGTCATCCCAAAAAAGACAAGAGAAAAGAAACAACAACAAAAAAATCCCAACCCAACCCAAAATTCAAATTGGAAATTAGATACTTTTAAAAACAGCACACGAATGCATTTTCCTTGGACAAGGCACATCTTCAAGTCATTTTTGCAATGATGCCACCCAGCTCTACCACAGAAGCCTCTTCACCATGGACTACTCTTACTCATTACTGTGGGAATTTGCTATTGTACTGCCCAACAGCAGAAAATAAATAAACCCTGATAAGTAAACCCTGATAAACTCACCTCAGCATTGTTATTACTATTACTTGCTTACAAATCTTTGAATGGGGGACCTCTCCCTGACAGCCAGTGCACACAATTCAAATGTGACTCACCAGGGCTGCCTGGTTCAGAGGTAGTGGGGTTCGTTCTGCTACACATGGCTTTACATGCAATGCTGTCCCTCTTCCACGCAAACACCTGTGGTAGCTGCTGCAGGAATGTCAAAATACACAAGCTACACTTGATCTTCTTGTAGACCATCAGGGTGGAAGATCCCTCCCAGCACTGAGCACTTTCTGGCTGCTCCAGGTTTGCTTCTCTGAGGAATAGTTGCTCGTGCCATTCCTAGCAGGACTGGGGGGACAGTGAGACAGAAATGACCTGCCTAATTCATGCTAAAAAAAAAGAAGAAAAAATAATGTGTAAGTTACCATGACAATGTTCTCAAAAGAAGAAAAAGATGACCAAAAAGAAGAAAAATATTGGATTAGGGCTTATTTTTTCCTCTGCAAAAATCAGGGTAATACCACATTGAACTGGGTGATTCATGCTAAATGGAAATATTTAGTGTCAGATGTTTACGAGAGCAATTTATTTTTGGTGCTTAGACTATCTGATTAGGAACACCTGATAAGTGGTAAAAAAAAAACCTGGGCTGCCACAAACCAATGCAGGGCAATAAAAGTACGAGATGCTGCATTGAATCTTCTATCACATTGCATCAATCGTGATCCCACTGCAAACTTCAGAAGTTATTTTTAGATTCATTATATCCTGTAAGATACACTGGGGCATAAGATAATGACAGCGAAGTCTAGATAATTCCAGAAAAACTGGAATGGCTGGCAATCCATTGATTTTGTACGACCACATTTCTGACAATACTAAATTCATTATTTTTAATTCAATTCAGAGCTATTTTTGCAACAAACCTATAATCATGGCCTTCAAAAACTCTAAGGTAAAGTGCAATTCATAGCCATAATACTGTATGAAATAAAGCACAAATATTTGTAACTGAAAGTGCCTTCTAATTCTGCTCCATTACTTTGATATTACATGAACCAAGAATCTCTTAAGTGAATGATTATTACATCCGCATAGAAAAACAAGGTTAACCCGCTTGCAGATTTTTTAATACTTTTAATGTAACATCAAGCCTGTAATATCACAGATTAAATAGATAAAGGATTGTAGGAATTGGAATAACTCCAGGAGCATAGGACTAGGTCTCTAATACTGCACGGCAAACGTAATGTCATTGCTTTTACAATATCAGCCTACTGAAAGTAGTCCATCTAGAATTTTATACCTTACATAAAAGATGAGTATTTAGGGCTGCAGTGATGGACAAGCTTTAACCTGCTGGTCTTTGTGTCTTTTGGAAGAACAGGTTTCTTTTCAAAAAGTGTAATGGGCAAAAAACCACCAAACAATATTTTAATCAGTATAACTAATTAGAAGGAAGAGTACACTGAAGTTCTTATGCATTTCATATCATAAAGAATTAATAAGAAAAAACACAACTTAATATTTTATGCAAGCTTTATATGTTTTCTCTATGGCTATGCTGTTTTCAAAATGGTGATATTAACCTGCATTGGTTTCTGTAACTTCCTCTCTTTTTAATTTTTTTCAAAAAAACACTTTGATTTGCATGTTTCCTTTTTTGAGATGTTTTAACCTTATGTATTCCTCATATTCCACCCAGAGAACAGCATCTTGTTCTGTGTGCTCCCCTTACACAAACTCCGTATTACAGGGGTTACTTATCTGCACTTCCAGTTACAAATATTCTACCACAATGCATAAATACCGAGGTTGACAAGGAAGAAACAGTGGACGTCTAACACGGGTAATTACCCTGTGTTTGTGATTAGTGATCTCCTATTTCTTTTCATTATTGAAAGAGCGCTCAGTCATAACCGCTGTGTTCCAGATACTGCTAGGACACTGCTCATTCATTATTGATGTCAATTAGCCCAAACCCTCAGTTGTTTTCAGAGAATCATAGAATCATTAAACTTGGAAAAGACCTCAAGGATCATCAAGTCCAACCATCAACCCACCACCACCTAACTCACTAAACCATGTCCCTAAGCACCACATCTACACGTTTCTTGAACACTTGGAGAGACATTTTGGAGAAAATTTCCTTCCTGTGAGGGCAAAACACATTCAAATACCCGAAATGCTGAGCCACCTCATATGGCAATCTGCTGTGGCCAGAAAGAAAGGTTATAAAAGCCACAGTTCTTCTGGTACCAATACAATTCAGAAATAAAAGACCTGGTCATGTTGACAAAATGCAAATTTCATTATACCTGTAACTTTTTATGTGGGCTTATCTGATTAACTGCCACTTGCTAAGCTTGCTTACCTGGTTCCTCCAACACTCTTTTACAATGCCTTCAAGTCGTTGAGACTCAAGTTACCCCATAAAATGCCTTTCCAAATCTGCTGCAGTTATTGGCCCTCACAGGAGGTTAACAGAATGGAAAACCCTTTATAGCTCTCCCTTGCTGAAGAGCGGCACATGTTAAAATGTATATAATGTGCATAGTATTTTGGCCTCCTGTCTGTTCACAGTTTAAGTCACTAATTATAAAACTGTGAATTTCATAGGGAATTCCCAGTGATTTCTCCAGCCTCCTAGTGAAAGAGCTTCATACATGTGGAGTGATTGAAATGTGTTAATAATAATTGTTTAAAAATAGCCTAGTTTGTCCTCACGAGTCCCACATACCAATGTTGAGCACCAAAGCTAAGCTTGTAAAGTCAATCATTCCCAGGAAACTGCATTGGCTTAATTTCAGCACTTGGTAAACAGGCAAAGAGATGCAGAACCCAAAATCTCTCTGGGGTAGCCACAGTTTGAGAAATCTACCCCATCTCTCAGAATCCTGCAGCGTTTTTAATCATGCTCCAAACCTTTTCAATGCAGCTCCAACCACCTGTGGCTGTAAGCACGTCTCTCTGCAGACGTACCTGCATCTGCCTCGGGCACCCACAAAATGGGGAAAGTCTCGTTGGGAAACAACTCTGAAATGCTCAGCTGTGGCCAGCTTCACCGAGCCTCACGCCAGGGCTCTGTGGGCTGAAATTAGCTGGGAGGTCGTGTTTCACTGTCTTACGCATGAGGTGTCCCTTACCTTCCAGAAATGCCCAGTGCCTGACCCTTGGGTAGCCTGTTGGGACAGCCTGAACCCAGAGCCGGACACACCGAGCACCAGAGCAGTGCCCAGAGCATCCAGAGGCTGAATTTCCACTCTGGAACATGCTAGATTTGGACAAAATCCTCTAGGAATTGAGCTGCTGGACTAAATCTCTAACAAGGATGCAGAAATAAGACTTTCAGAGGCTTGTAACTTGTTTAAGCCTTTTTTTTTTTCATAAGGGCACCAAAAGGCATGTCTCTGACACTACTGTAAGCCTCGAGTTTACCATTCCCAAGCTTTTTTTCCCCAAAAAAACATTACAGCATTTCTTATATGAAAAGATATTTAAGGAGAAACCCCTAGAATATTTTTCCTTCCTAGTCTTGATCTTGGAGATGGACAAACCAGCTTTGGGGGAAGGATGCAGCCTGGCAAGGGAAATACTGACTATGTAAGTGGGACAAAGCTGAAGGCTACCATATATAGGGTTGGATAATCCTACCTGGAAGGCACTGCTGTTGCTGTTGCCTTCTTTAGATGGGAAGGGGTTGTGGCAAGAGAACAAAAAGTCTTATGATCTAACTCCTGGTGCAAGAATGAAAAGTGAGACATCTCTGTGTCTAAACTGATTTCTGAAAAATAATGCAAAAAGGCACACACACCCCCCTCCTCCTCTCTGCCCCTAAGGACACTATTTTGACACAGAAAACACATCAAGACTGTTTTCAGTTGAATTCTAGCATCTCTGAAAGCTCAGCTGAGCTCAAGAGCTCTTTCAAACCCTAATACAACAAGCACAGGATGTTTAATCTTTAACAGGGACATTTTTCTCCTGCTGCTCAACTGGCTTGAAATAAATAGATGTAACAGCATGCAAAACACTTCACCTGCTTAGTCCAGTGACACTTTCTTGGTGACACTGGTATGCAACTCTGGTTGGGTCTCAAGCGCAGTTATTATGTAGAAGAAGGTGTAAACAAGCCAAGAGTTAAAAATCACCAAAAAAGAAATGCATCTGCTTTCTATCTATTCTTTGCACAAACTTTGTTTGCATTAGGCAACTCAGAAGTTTGTCTCAACCCATCTCTGTGCAGATGGGTTGCAGAGATTTATATCAATTCATGTGCGTATTAGGGAGAGAGCCCTGCTTCTCCCCTGTCCTACAGGCATGGCTGTTTCCTCCTTAAAACGAGAAGAAAGAGGCAATACCACTCGAGAGAGCTGGGACTCTTCAAAGTCGAGGCTTATTAAAGGAGAGCATAAGGAGAATTTATTTGGAGGCTTGTGGTCAATTTTTGGAAATCATAGAATCATAGAATGGTTGGGTTGGAACAGACCTTTAAAGGTCATCTAGTCTAACGCCCTGCAATAAGCAGGAACAGCTTCAACTAGATCAGGTTGCTCAGAGCCCCATCCAACCTGACCTTGAATATTTCCAGGAACTGGGCATCTACAACCTCTCTGGGCAACCTGTTCCAGTGTTTCACCATGCTTCTTCCTTATAGCTAGTCTAAATCTACCCTCACAGACCAGTCATCGCTGGTCTAACCTCAATTTGGAAGATGGCACATAAAAGCTTTATGTGGAATCACATTAATTCTGTAACAAACACAGTTGCCAGTCCCCAATGCCCCTAAAAGTGTAAATTAGACTGAAAGTTTCACACAGTTTTTCCTCCTTTAGAAGAAAGCTTTTGGGGATCCCATGCAATTCCAGTGTCTGTCACAGGATACAGTCTTCGGGAAATAGAGGCTGAAATACTACATCTAACATCGGTATTTATCTTTCTACATGTGAAGGACCTAGTACATGCCTACAGATATGGCAGGGCTTAGGAGGTTTTACAGGAAAAAAAATAAATACAGTGATACCTGTAAGTTTCATCGAACTGTACAGAGAAGCATATAAAGACAGCATTAAAAAAAATTAAATTACCTTTGTATCACTGTGGGATTTGAATCAACATACGTATTAAAAAAACTAATAAAATATGCTATATTTCTGGCAGGATATCAGGTTCTCATCTTACTTCTTAATCACATTTCTTCCAGCTCATCTCAGCTCTCCCACCACTGGTAGTCCTTCCACTGCCTAGTGCTCCACTGCCTAGAAAGCTCCATCATCATTTATTCAAGCTCTGCTGTGTCAGCTCTTAACTAACAAATAATATCTCAGTGGAACCGCTGCAAGGTGATGTACTTTCCTCTTGAAGTCCCTTGCAGGGGACCTTAGAGGGTAAATGTCCTTCCTCACTTACGATCATTGCCTTCCTGTGCTGATCTGCATTTTTCTATTTCTATCTTGTTTGACAGCTGTACTTGTTTTCTTGCACCACTTTTTGTTTGGTTGGGTTTTTTTAAGGCTGCTCACAGAGCTGAACTATCAGTCGACAGCTTTCTCTACACACATCTGATCTCCAAATACCTAGGCTCTTTTTTCCAGTCTTGTAGCACTTAATTGTAGTATGAATTTAATCTAAGAAAAAGAAAGCCCTTACTGGAAGGTTCTTCTGTTTTATCCTAAATTCAGCTTCTATAGTGAGAACATTAATCAGACCTTGAATTCATATTCATTATATTTTAACTTCCCTATCATCTAACATGGGAGTCATTCAGCACCACAAAAAAATTAAAATGAAGCATTACTCAGCATAATTAAAAAAAACCTTTTCAGAATTAAGTTTCAACTGTGTGATATTATTTACCATTTTCTTAAAGGTATCGGACGGTACCATATTATAACACTAAACCCTCAGTGCCACTGGGGTATGTTTTCGATGCAGTGTATTGCCAAGACTGTACGTTTAGTTAACTCTTAATTACACAACAAAACCTCTTTGCTTTTAACAACTGTTTATTTGATCAAATCAGTGTCAACCACATTCCTCTCAGTTACTGCAATATTTACTGGCAGGAAAAGAGGAATGAGCTGTGGAGTTAAGAATTACTTTTATCCCAACTACATACACACAGTTTAAGTAATCTGCATTTAAAAATAATCTCATGGTCAAAGAATACAGTCAAAACCTGAGCAGAGAATACCTGACCTTTAGGAGGCTGCGTGACTTGGGATCCTGGCATATTCTGGTTGAGAGCACTATCAGCTTGCAGGCTTAATGACTTGGTTAGCATCCCCCAAAACAGATCTCTCTTGCTCCCTCGCAGCTCTTTAATGTTTTAGTTTATCTGTTATATAAAGGATTCAAGTGTCCATTAATGTCCTGGCTAAAAGTATTACACCAAATATAAAGGCTGAGTGGAAATTAATACCCTAAGACAGTCCAAGTGGCCTTATTTTCCACGACAGCAGGCAATGCTGGCTCCTGTTGATGGCAATGGCTAGAAGACTGACTTTTCAACTTCAACCTGTCTTCAGCCAAGATCATACCTGCTTCAGTCAAAGAAGAGAACGAAGATTAAAATCACTCTGAATCAACATTTTGGAATAAGACATGATTAAAACCTTTTCTGCTTCTTTCTGAACGGTGTGTGCTTGCCCTGTGGTTTAAAAGACGCCTGGATAGCCTGAGACAGAGCAGCAGATGAGGGGAGTATGGGGCACGATGCTGAAATACTTCAACATGCAGAGCTGAACAAAAAGTACAACAGTGTTTATTTTGGTTGCTGCAAGTTTCGCAAGTGGTTAGTAAAGGCCATGCAAACCCTCTGCCGGTTCGTGTCTCTGAACAGTGACAGACAATGCCCTCAGAAAGTCCCCTATTCAAAAAGTTCCTGTATTCTTGCACCTAAGCTCTTAGATCAGCATGACCCAGCTACAGCAAACACGTCTGCACCCACAAAATGGAATTTTTCATAAAGTAACTTTTTTCAAGGGCATCTGTTAATGCACATCTATCCCGGCTGTGTTGATAGCATCACAGCAATGCCAGGCATCATTTGCTCCAGGGTATTTTACCACCTAGAGGGGGAAGAGCACAAAGCCTGGCAAAACGGATCCTCACAGGCAGGCACACACACCACCAGCAGCATCCCCATCTCGTTATAAAAACATTAACCCTCTATCTCTGGCACACTGGTGCATCACACAAATGCTGAATTGCACATGAATATGCCTCTAAATGGACAGTGAAAAGTTACTCTCATTTGGGCAGAAGAGCTCATCTAAAAATACAAAAACAGTAAACCAAAGGCTTGAAAATACGTATGCCTGCAGTTCAGCATGCATTCAGACGGGTTTTCCTTCTTAAAATATATAACAAGATAAAGTGATCAGGCCGAACAGGCTTTTTTTTTTTTTTCCTGTTTTTATGACATTTATCTATACCCTTTCTGATGATCTGAAAATAGAATTTATGAGGACAAAAGGGACTACTCAGAGTTACATTGCCACTGCAAACACATTCTCAGCAGCACCAAAATAACTACACTTGTTTCTTTTTAGTAATCTGAATGTATGAACTTACAAGGGTAAAAAAAGCCAACTTGGAAAAAAATGGTTTTATTTCATTTTTTTAATATTTCTTTTCTCATTTCTTTTAGAGTCCACACTGCTGTCTTCCAATTCGCCATAACAAACCTCTCACAGAAACGAGGGCAGCACACACTCACCGTCCAGTCTGTTTTACAGCCCCTCCAACACTGCTGCCAGTGCTGTACCAAAGCCTTGGGATAGGCATCGCACTCGGTTTATCAGCAAAACAGCAGCTCTTGCTGAGTGTGGTGCAAAGCTCCCTAAAGATAGTGGGAATCTCTGCACTGACTTCAGTGACCTTTGGATGAAGTGCACTAAAATAACGTCACGTGCTGGCAGGGAGACACCAGAGGAATACAGCTCTCTGCTGAAAAAAAATGGAGAAGCTACAGATTCACATTTTTCTTTGCCTTTTTGTTTTTTTAAACACAGAATATGCCCTTGCTAATATTTGCTGCATGATACGTAACTCCTGTGTTTTTTTCCAGCCTCTTTCCTTGTTTAAGATGAAAAGCAAAGGCTCACAATGAAAGCTGAAGCTGTAGGTGCAATCCTGCAAAGAGATTAGTGTGGGAGGACACTTATGCCTATGCAGAATCCCACTGAAGTCACGGGGCCGTAGGCTCTGCCCACACAGCTCTCTTTGCCTCAGCTAATATTACAACTTTGTTTTATTCAAGCTGCAATTTCAAAATTCATCCTAGAAACGAATACAGGCAGTAGAATATGAACGCTGCATCACAGTCAATGCATCACACCTGGATTAATCTGTTTAAAAGTCTCATCAGGACAGATTAGGATACCAGTTCCCAACATGATCCCCAAACCAGTCTTGGCATGAAGATTGTTTTAACGCACAGCTCTTCATAGTCTTCTTGACAGGCATCATGTTGAACCATACCTTTTTTTAGAAAGAGAAAAGATTCAAAGAATATTTATCTAATTTTGGTTGACCTCATGTTCTCAATTCAAGGGCAAGTAGTACTGAAGCAGAAATCATTTCCATAACTGAATTGCAGAGCAGTCATTTAACAATTAATAAGTGATCTGCTCAGCATATGAAAACTGAATATGAAAATAAGCATGTGAGAATGGGAGATACCACTGCACAAAGAAAGGCTGCAGCTCCTCCATGTCAGATATTTAATTGGTTATCTCTTTTTCCTCACGAACAAGGGGAGGAGAGGGCAATGAAATATAAAAGAACTTATCCACTTTTCCCAAGGAAAATGGAGATGATGTGAATGGCTCATGTAGCTTTCTGTGTCTTTGAATCAGAGGAGAAGTCTTTTTTTTTTTTTCTCTCTCCACAACAGCAACCTGTCTTTTTCGGTCTGCATCCACAATGTGGACATCAGCATTTACCAGAACGGACATGTTTCTCATTGGTAGTAAATCTGTAACGCCACAACTCTGTTCTGCATCAACAAAATGTAAGATCTGCGACCAGTTCCCCTTGGCAGATATAAGGCCATTGCTCTTGCTTTAGGGCTGTGAGAAATAGGAGGTAGTTTCACCTCATCCCCACTCCTGCAATCAGACTAAATGTGTTCTCCTGAGAGACCAGCTGAAGCACCAAGGACCTTGCCTCGTGGACCTCACGCTGGCCTGGCACATCATGGCCATGAGGGTGCAGTGACACCATCTTGTGTCTCCTCACTACCACTCTTGAATGGAAGAAGGAAAACCAAGTCATGTAGCAGCTCCCAGATAAAAGAAAAATGAATCGTGCTGTGATTTAAGGCAGGGAGATGGAAAGAAGCATTATAAAACTCAAAGCCACCACTTCCTTAAGGAAGCAGGGAACAGGAGGAGGACGTGCAATACCAAACGCTGTTGCCTGGTTTTAGACATCTGTCCTAAAGTGGAAGTAAAATAAAATTTGTGAGTGGGCCTGTGTCCTTAAAATGCATGTGTTTCTTCTCCTTTCAAACATCAAAGCACTACACCTTTTTAACCCTTGGAAGCCTAGGGGTTTGTACCAATGACTAGTCTTTCTGCTGCACTCTTGACCAAAAGATACTGAGAAAGCCAGGACCAACAGTGCACTGTAGTAATAAAAAACACTTGTTTCTTTTTTAAATATCTTGCTGTTCAATTCTCCTGCTTACTGTCCTACCAAAGGGCTGGGAGGTAGTAGAGACTATATGGAAAGATTTGGACTACTTTGGCAGCTAACAGGGCAAAAAGGGGCCTGCATATAAAGGCAAAAATAGCAATGAGAACAGGAACATCTGCCTCCCCTCCCTGCCCACAGGATTTTCACATCTCAGTCTGCTAATGCCTATTATATCTTTCTACGTCTATTATATCTTTCTTCAAGGTTAGGAGACAAGAGCTAGTGCAGATTTTTTATCAGCAGTAAGTAATGAAATTTTCAGGTTTATTTCCTCCCATTCTTTAAGCTTGCTTTTATCCGAATCGCTGCTGAATGCCAAGCGGGGATTTTCACTAACCAGCCAACACTCGCACCCCTGGCTTTCCCTTCCTTCACAAGCCTTTACAGCATACATGGAGCTCAAAGAGGTTTAAAAAATCCAAATGACTCCCTTCTCCAAAGCATCATTCTGCCTCGCCTCCAGAGATGTTAAAACAATTCATCTTGGCTATTTTAATTAGCAAAGCTGGGTTCAACTCATGTTAGCTGTTGTTTGTATCTACCACAAAACCATAGTGATTAATTTCTTGGAGACTGCCAAAGTGTTTGCAGTAGGAAGAGTGCAGGACGATGCATCGGCAGCACTGCAGACAAAGAGAGAGGTGCATTGGCAGGGCTGCGCGGTGAATGCCAGCACGAGCTTGCCTGCACTATGCTTGATGCAAAGCCAAAAGCAGTGTTTCATTTTCAGGAGGACTAAATTCACTCATAAATTGAAAACCAAGTCTGATAAATAGCTAAGAAGTCCTAAGAAAAAAAGACATGGTGGCATGCTGGGCTTATTGCATTCATTCTGCTCCACTGTAGGCTTGGTAATGTACCGCTGGATGTTATAAAATGTGCCTTAATTTCCTTGGATAAAAGGATTATCCTGAGATAAAGTATGCTGGGAAGTAGCTTTACATTTGGAACTGCTTTTCTCCCTGCAGACCAAATTAACACTTTCGGAAGCAAGTTGTAGACCCATAAAGAAAATTTTACTACAGTGATATTTTCTAAAATATCAGCCTGGGTTATGAAAAAGGTGTTTCTGCTATCAAGAGCTCCTAAAATAAATGGGGAGTGAAGATGGCATTTTTGGCCTCTTTCAATTGATTCTCCAATAAGTCCTTGATGAGAACTCAGCATTACCATTGAATGGGTTTGCGCTAATTCTGTATGCACCCGTTTAATAAAGAGCTGTAATTAAATGCTGATAAAATACCTTATCTTGACATTACAGACCTCAGCTTCTCATTTCAAACCAATACACTGGCAGAGATAGGTTTTTATTTGGGTTTTTTGTTGTTGCTGCTGTAGCAGAGCAGGGGAGGACACTGGGCACCACGAGCATCCCCTGCACCAAAAAAAATAAGAGCAAAAGAGTAACTTGGACAAAAGGGACTTCCACTATAACTTTTAACAAAGCCAGTCAGTCACACAAAGAAGTCAAATGCATCTTTGGTGCACTATAAACAGAAGAACACTGCCAGCCCTGAGTGGATAACACGCTCTCCATCCTCCACTGCCCTCCAGCGCTGCTCTTAAAGAATGCATACCATGGAATTTCCATCATGAAATCTCCAAGAAAGCTGAAGTCTTCCTGAACATGGGACTAATTTCAGTGCTCCCACTACAGATGAGCCTGAAAAACCTGGAGTGGTACCCGCACTGCATCACTGTAGAGGAGTTAAGGAGGAGACAAGAGTGTCACTGCCCATGACTTTGTCATGGGCCAGGTTAAAAAAAACACCCCAGACAATATTTTCCATCTGGACCTGTCCTCCAGTGCTCCACTTTTTCTTGCTAGTTTTTGGTTGCCTCAGATTCTGTGTCTCAAAACGGTCATGAATAGGAAATAAGGAAATACATCACCACTTATTCCTACCCTACGTTATGCATCCTTTGTGAGCAAAATGACTACGACTTCTTAAAATTCTGGTGAAGCATATTTTAAAAAGTTACTAAAATTATGGTGAGTCATTAATGTCCTGAGTGCCAGAAGACTGTGCTTTCTGAAGTCATCACTGCTTATTATTTCAAGAAAACAGTTAAAATTAAAAATGAAGCCCTGGAGCTTCCAGGAACTGGATACTGTTCTTTGAATCATTCATGAACAGGATGAAGACAATAAAGGCCATCTGGACATCACTCCTTTGTAATGGGTATAATAACTAGAGACAATTTCATCAGTAAGGGACAATAAAAATGTAGGTCCCCTTCAGGAGCTCCGGATGGGGAAGATGGAGGCATGGAAACACTGAAATATTATTTTTATTTACTGACCTGGCCGCAATAAACTCCAAGCTACATACTTTTTATTTTTAAACAAGAATCTTAAGCATCTGAAAATAATAGCCTAATAGGAATACTTATACTGGAAAACCAAGGCAATAATTTCAAAAAGACATTTAGAAGACAGCATATTACCAGAAACAAAACAGAACTGAAGCCATTTATTTTCATTAAAAAAATAATCACCATACCTTTCCCCAGCTATAACCCACTTATCTGACAATAATGCGGAGCCAGCATTTGATGTTCTAATCTCTACAGATTCACCCACTAAAATATAACTAGGAGCAAAAAGATAATATAACAAGAAAAGAAATTTAAAAAAAGAAAATATAACAGGAGCAAAAAGACCCTGGTACCTGGGTCTAAAGTTCTGCTAGCACTGCCTGAAGTTCTTTAGTCTCAGAACAGCGGCATCCATAAGGACAGATGCACTCTGCTTGATGAGATTTATTGCTATTAGACAAAACAGCCAGAAAAGCAGCTTTACTAATTTTTTGTCTTAGGTAAAAACTCTAATCACTGTCCTCTTAGTTTTCAGCTACAAAAAGCAAAACCGAGGGGTTTTTTTTGGTTTTGTTTTTGAAAAAAAAACAACCAAAACCCTTCCCAAACCCACCATATATTTGGAGTTCCAGTTACATCATCTCTCCCCATACCCTCACTGACCCAAGAGACACGCTGCCGCAGTGAGATCTCACTGCAAGCACAGGCATGTGCCATCAGCTGACAGCTCCAAAAAGCAGGAAGCAACCAGTGCTGTCTGAATTTATTTATGGAAAGAAAAAAAATTCAGTTTATTCCTCAAAGGAGGGTTGGGTAGTCTGGGTGTGCAGCCCAGGGGATATTTTCCCCTAAAGACACCTTTCAGTTTGCTGCCTCTTGTGCTTAGTCTGTGATCCACTTTTTTCTCCTGTCATAGACTCTCTCTGACATGGCTTGTCTCTGTGTGATTCAGAGCATGCATTTTGGGACTCTTCACTGATAGCAGGAAACAAAATTGTCAAGTGGAAAAGATGAATCCCCTACAAATCAGAGTTTCACATCTCTTCTTCAGAAAAGATGGCATCAGGTCCCCTCCCCCCAATAAATAATTTGAATGTGTTACATTCAATTCATATCTGAAACATCCCACTTGATAACTTCTTGGCTTCCAGGTTGTGACTGCAGACATTTTATAGTGGTGAGCAATGGCTCTAATGCCCGTGTTAAAAACACAGAAATGTTATAAACATATAATGAGGCCTAAGAAGAGCTGCTTGCTGTTCTTGATTGACTTAAACATCATTGGTTTGCAGTCCAGAATGTCCCATACCAAGAACCTAAGTAAGCAGCTGTCCGAGGACTAAAGCCAACACTAAATTTAATGTATTGTCCTCTTTTTCACATCAGTAGAATACCCTCTCTGGTCTCTATCTTACGTCATCAATATTACAAGTTTCTCTGTTTTAGCTTTTCTGATTCATATCTCATCCCTCCATCTCTGCAGAAATAGAGAAGACCAGCGCTTGCTGCTATGATTACAATACCCGTTCCTGGGGACAGCCTTTGGCATATGTTTAAGGCATCTTTACTTTCAAATTTCAATACAATGTTTACTCCTATAAGGGTTACTATGTGATCACAGCAAAGAGAGCAAAAAGAAAAAAACAATGCAGAATGGCATTTATTATTTTAAAAACTAAGTTATTTCTTCCTCTTAATCTTCCCTTGCTGTTGCTTTCCATTAGCAGTTTGGTAACTAGACATTTCTTAAACAGGTTTTCATGTCTAATGCAGCAGGTTTTACCTTGGAATCTTTGAACCACTTTCAAGAGATGAGGGAAAGTTAACTATGAAAACTAATTTCATAGTTTTGCTTTGGAGTAACCTGTGTGTGACACATCCAAAGGGTCCAGTAGCTCCAGCAAAATGTTTTGGGCTCCACAACTCAAAAAAGATGATCCCATGCTACAGGCACCATCCCAAGACTATAATAAATGGAAGGGGGCTTAATACTGGCCATGTGCTATACTAATTGACATCATGTCACTTCTTCCCCTAATACCGCTGTTTTGCTGGGTTTTTGGTACATTACCCACGGATTGAGCATCTCTAAATGCATAACGGCAGACGACTACCTCTCAAATGCAAAAATGGGGCATTTAATAGCAGCAACATTTAAAAAGCAGTTCTACAGCTACTGGTGAAGAGGGGAGGAGGAAGAGGTGTAGCAAAAAGATAACAATAGTAGGTTGTTAGGGGGAAAAAAGTGTAAAGCTCAAACAACGGAGAACTGGTCTATCCTTGGAGCTACTAAGCATAGCAGCTCACAGTAAATGAAGAACAGTACAGTTTCATTTTGGGGAGGAGAAAATTTGCCAGTCAGTACAAAACTCCACTACGGCAATTTTCCAACTTACCAAACTGGTCCTCAGCAGAAACTATATTTTTAGGTGCTTTTGCTGCCTTTCATTTGATGTTTTCATACATGACACAACGAGGCAGCACTCTTTGAAGTAAATACAGAAATGTTTCTTGTAGGGAGGGGAAAAAACCCCTACAGAACCTTTTCTGCTCCTTTTACATCACTAACAGCAGGCACTACAGATGTATCTGCCTAACATGCACGAAAGACTTCTGGCTGAAGAAAGCATTTGCATGTATTTCTTCCTCCTTCTTTTAGTGTACAGGGCATCTAAATGAGCCATCCGAGACTTAATTTCCATGAAACACAATACAACTTAGGATGGAAAAGCAAAATTTGAAGGAGCCTTTAAACAAAGTTTCTTATCTCTGAAATACTATTCAATACCTTAGCATGATTTTGAAGGTTTGTTTATGTGTCAAAGTATTTGTTATTAAATGGCACACATCAGAGAAAGCCCAAAACATGATCAGACTTTTCAGCAGTTTTGCTCTGAGAAAGGGCTATCAGAAAGCTGCCTCCTCCCACTGCACAATGACAGAGCCACGGCACTGATTTGCTCTGCTGGAGATCTTCCTCATCTGCTTTGAAGTTTCCTCTTGCTTAACCAAACAAGTTCTTAGAATTGCCCTGCCATGCGCCTGGAGTGCTTAGGAAAGCACAGGCAGCAAGGCACGTACAAAGCACCCCACTCTTATGCAGACAACAGTAAGGCGTGGGTATATTTTAAATATCTAATCAAGGAGCAGTTTTACTATTAGAATTTTATATTGCTGAGATTTTTTTTTTTCACTAGAATTTTATCAAGGACTAGTGTTATTACTAGAATTTTATATTTTACACTGGCTTTATGGACTGCACAAGAAAGTAAACATCCCTAACTGAACAATGTGAATCCTTTCGGAACTACCACAGCAAGGAAGTTAATGCAAAACTCTTCCTTTAACACCTAAGCCAGTCCAGTTATTTGAAACAGAGGTGTCAGTTCACAGGCCAAGTGACTGCCTTCAGAAATACAGTAATCCATCAGTAGTCATTAGTCTTCCCTTTCATTTCTGATGCCCTTGCTGTTTTGCTCATGGATTATCCAGCTCTGCTTTAAAAATTGTAGACACAGCATCTGACTCATATTATACACAACACATTAATCCATAACACATGCAGTGTGAGAACAGTTTGTGTAAGATTGCAAACCTGTTGCATAAGCTTTAAAGGAAACTGGATTGTACGTGGATTTCATCTTGATCAACGCATCTAGTCTATAATCTAGTTTCCAAAAATGTCACTGTAGTTCCCTCTTTGTCAGAAAAATAACCTGAAAATGTTTGAGATGAGCTGATGAGATGATACTTGCTATGAATAAGATTGTTTACATTGATGATGAATTAATGTTTGCATAAGTGTTTGTGTGACGCTTGTTTTTAATCCTTCAGAGTGAGCTTCACATTAATTCTAGATGTATTTACCATTCATTAATGACGGTACCTATAAATCCAGATTTATTTTCATTGGAAAAAAAAGAAAAAAAAAACCAGCGAAGACCCTCACAAATCAATCGCCTCTGTAGGATGACAACTGGACTTGTTTTTAAGTAAATGGACTTGTTTTTTAAGTCATGGTTTAGCAAGGGATCAATACAAGCTGGCAGTGGCAGCTAACAGCCAAATTCAAGCTTGGATGGATTTTCAGATCTGCAAGATAGGCTTTGCATCTTAAAACTTGGAGGAAGGTGAAAGGATGTGAAAGACCCAAGATTATGGCCAAGAAATCTTTCAGATCCTCATATCTACAGGAGAAAAATTGCATTTGACACTTGCCACTTTAGAAAATTAAATCTCAGGCAGCAAGTAATCCCATCCCTCTTCCCATCCAAATCAAGGGAAAAGCAAGTGGTGGCTCTTTGAAACTCTGTGCTAGGGAAGAGCTGATCACTAATGACCAGGAGAAACAACAGGCAGAACTAAAACAACAGGACCAGCTCCTGTCTGCAACTCACAACAGTGTTCCAGGAGCCTCCAGGAGCCTGAAGGAATTTTAAGTCCTCTTCAGCTATATTTCACTTTTATTTTTAAGTGATACTTATGGGTGAATGCGAGCATCAACCAAGTACTCATGAGGAAAGCATCTGGCCTGACAAAGGGATTTCTCCTTTTTTCAGTTTTTACAGTGCGTGCTTTTGAAATTAGAGCTCTAATCGGAGTGCTCTTTTCACATCCATTAAAAGACAGAAAACCAAAATACAACCCAAATCTGAGACTACAACTTCTGCTATTACATCTGGCAATCCTGATTAACAGAGGGCTTGAATAGTCTCAGGTAAGGAAGTGCCAGCATAATGCCCCATGCTGGCGTGAAAAGTGCCTTGCTTCGATGCACTTTCCTCTCATTTGAAGGTTTTATTAGCAACATTTATTTTTTTATCTACAAAAGCTTGTTGTCTTAAGCCTTGAAGTACTAGTTAGTATGTTTTTTCTTGGCAAAAACAGTACACTTATTACTTGCACATCTTGGAAAAATCTAACAGGTTAAGATCGACAGAGCAAGGCAGTCAATATCCTAATCAATACAGCACTCTGTGCTAACTTTCAAGAGGTTGGTAGCAAACTCACCCATGAAATATTATCTGGGAATCTCATTGTACAAGTTAAGAAGTGCAAGCAAGAGAGAAGAGGAACCCCTGGTGAGAACACTTGGGCTGCAACCTACTGGCTTGGGCCCTTCCCGATCCCCATCCTTCTGCACATAGGAAATTATCTCAGCATTACCAGAAAGCCCTGGCATTTCTGTTTCATAACTCTGTTTATTGATGCTTGACAAGATGTTTGTTCTAAAAAAATTCAGGAAATGGAGGTCTATGGAATCTGCTAATGAAAGGTTTGTTACATTTAATTGAGGCTGATGTTACATCTGGGTTGGGTTTATACGTTCATGCTGTTAGACACAGATGAGCTATTGTATCATTAGCAAATTATGTAGAATAATCAATATGCTGTAACATGAAAAACAAAGTTATTTTGGGCAATCAATGTGAAAAAAGGCACAATGCATCTCCACAGCCCTTTCAGTTTTGCTCCCTGGGTGCATTTGTTTCAGCAGCTTCCCTTGCTATCTATGTCCTGAATCTTCTCACGACTGTGATCCACAGAAACACTGACAGAATAACTAAACACAGATTTCAAGTTACAAAACAAAGTTGTTCACATTTGCTGGTAAAACAATCCTCTGTTCCTGTTGGAGTGATCTTCAAAACACCTCAGTTAACTCATGCCACAGATAAAGTTCTAAAAATAGCTTGCCCTTAAGACAGTTTTGACCAAAACAAATTATCCAGTTTAATAAGCATCGTTCCCTTCTTATCCTCTGAACGTTATGCCTGCCAAAAGAATTAGAAACAAAAATAGCAGTTTTATCTTCCTCAAAACTACTAAACCTACAGGCTCCTAACAGAGTTCCAGCTCAGAGGAGTACAGCAGCCTGAGCTACACAGTATCAGAAATGAAAGCCAGAAAATGGTTAATTAGCTCTTCAAGTATCTGAAAGAGTAGGATGTATTACAGTCAATAATTCCACAAGTTAAACCTGAACTCCTAGTTATGGATTATTGGCTGTTGACACCCTCCTCAAAGCACAGGATTACAAATATTCCCCCTGAAGCTTCTCATTGAGCACCCCGAATAAGATCCAGAACAAACCCAAAACTGAAAATATTTTAAGTAACAGATGGCTGTGAAAGATACAGAATGAACACAGGAAAAGACCGTGACTTTCATTGAGACTTTTGATTAAAACATCCATGCTTGAACAATCTGCTTTTCTCCCAAAGGTTGTCAAACATGCACTTCAAGTTCCATGTTTCAAAAATTCCCTCTTCCAGGATATTTACTGGTAATAAAACCTGATGTTTTATTAACACTAAACACGTTACAGAAAGTTTTCTTACAGATGTTTTTTTCTATAGATCTGGTTTCGTTGTCAGGCTTGGGCATCTCATGCAAAAAAGATAGCCTCCACTCCAAATCCCAGAAATCAACCCAGATTTGCAGATTACCAGTCTACTACGTCCACCTGCTGCACTATTTTAAAATATCACATTTGTTGATAAAACTTCACCTCCAAGTCCCCTGCCCTGCTTATTTTGGATCAAATACTACTGCTTTTATTGACTGACACACTAATGAGAAAAAAAATCTTTTTGTGTAGCTACAGTTAAAGAACAACACTTATTAAATCCTGGTGTGCACCCTTGCAAAGCTACTTGCTGGCAATTTCCATAATACATGCATGCTTTATGCTATGCAATGCATTTCTACCTAATACATTGTCAAAAATAGAAATTATTAACAGCAAATTCTTAACATGTCAGCTGAAAGTAATTTACAGCAGTATTTACAATTTATCTCTGCAAGTGAGGGACAAGTCATCAACTTGCTTCTCCAGGAAGACCCTGAAAACCAGCAGAATGACCAATGTCTGAAGATAGAGAATGACAAAGACATGCGTTTAATTAAAACAATGTAAAATGGAGTGTAAGTGGTTATTTGCATATGGTTTAAATACTCACAGGAGGAGTTGGAACACAGCTGGATAAATAGTGAACACCATCAGTTTCTCCCTTCTTAAAGGTAGGGAGTACCCACAGCCAATTTTAAGAATCAAGTACTATTTGAAGAGATAACAATTATTTTTGCAGCAAAGCTTAGTAACAAAATAAGCAAAAAATATCAGAATATTTTTCTAAATTTGCAATTAATTCCGAATTTCCTGAATAACAGTAATCATTAAATATTTTTGCATTTTATAAGATTTATCACTAAAGTAATAAAGAGAACTCTTAGAAATTGGTACTTTCATTTAGAACTAATAAAAAACAAATTTGTAAGTGCCTAAGCTACAATTTTGTTTGTTTTTACAAGGCTGATGATTTCACAAAATAGTTTTTGCTGGACCCTAACCATGCGCTATTTATCTACTACTGCTCTGTTCACAAAAGTATTTGTTAATATACTTTAATAAAAATATTATCTATATGCTTAGACTTCATGAGCAGTTTACGTGGCATCCTCTTGAGCTCACAAGGAGCTGTGCTCCAACAGTTAACTAGTTTCAGCAGCAAAATGTGCATGTTCAATACCTGGGCTGGCATACGCAATGAAGCGAGCAAGTCCACAGCAAGCGCTTCCAGCAATTTGGCACCTTGACTTTGATCCTGAACATTTTTGACTTCTTCAAGAAGACAAAAGATTAACTATCTTCGCAAAGTGTTCACTGAGAGTAAATAAGAATGAAGCCCATCTTGCCAATAGCATATTATTAAACAGAATAATGCAAGTGGGAAAGAAGACTTGGGAGAGTCTGATTATCAGATATCCAGGATTATGAAAATGAAGCTTATCACCTCAGGGATGGGTGATGGACATCTCATGTATCTTCTTAAACTGGGCACACACTGGGGCTGAGGGGCAGCACTGCGCTTGCTGCTCAAAACCACTGGTCTGAAATGGGGCAGTCCTTGTGCAATATGGCTAGTGTTTGAGAAAAACATATCACCAGCTAAAAAATAATTAGCAATCTTTAACACTCTCCGCTAACTTCATATTGGGTCTGTCATAGAAACTTTCCAAGTTATCAGATTCATTTCTGAAGTAGCCAGATAATGAAATTTTGGATATTTTGTTTTTTCTTTCTCAACAGCAGTCTGAAACCCTAAACACACACAGAAGACTGGGTATGGTATGAGAAAGTGTAGCTCAGGTCAGCTTCTTTGTTCATAAAGTAACAACTAAACCCCAGGATGGTGATGGGAACAGTCTTTCAATGTTGTTAACCAGCAGCACAAGAAAATGTGTGCGATAGACTTAAGACCAGAACAAGAGGAAAAAGCATCACTGAATGACACAGGTTGCAATCTTGTCAAAGACATTTTCTAAATAAATAGATGAGATCTGCTGCTGAGATGAGCCTGAGGTAACTTCAGATGACGGCAATATGCCACGTCTCCCCAATAAACTTGTCTCTTAAACCAAAGGAGCGTGTCGGTGCACGAGTAACTTAATGGGGGAAAAGCGAACACACAACTGCCAATAAAAGCCTTGCCACACAATTAACTCGTCCAAAACACAAAGCCCAAGCCAATGATATTTATCTGAGCAGCAGGAGATGGGAGCCTTCCTCCCTCAGTGGTGGAAACTGGGAACACGCCTGGGGCCCTGACACCAAGATGAGGGGCTGGTTTGTGCTCTGAGCACAGCTTCAGGTCACAAAACGTCCCTAAAGCTTTTCTGGTGATTGAGATATGCTGTGGTTGAGGCACCATGTGGCATCCTGACATGGGGATGCCATGCGTGGCTGCCACGACACCTGTGCAAAGTTCTGGTGCAACAGCTGGTGCTGGGAACAATGCCTTGGAAAAACCAAGCCCCCTCTCTGGGACAACATACCCTGCCCCAAAACCTTTTTCAACCACCCATTTGCAAACCATAATGGGCATCAGCATCTTGATAGTCAAGTCAGGAAGAAGTGGCTGGGAAGGCCCTCATGGGATCCATCACAGCCCGGCAGGCCGAGCGCTGACAACTGAGTGTGCAGCTGCTGCCCGGCTGGCCAGGCCGTGCGGCCCTGACAGGGCTCGGCCTCCTGCACTTCGCCAGACGAAAACGCCTTTCTGGGGAGATGTGACTTTATAATCAGGCACTACAACAAGGACTGCAATTCAGTGCCCAGAAAACAATAGCAGACCCTTTCCTTCCCATGTGAACAAGCCAAACAGCAAGCTGAATAACTGAAGTGTAAGGCATTAAGCTCAGTTTTAGCCATCGGGCCCACATTTTTCCTGTCACAAAGCCAAAAGGCACTAAATTTAAACACTGAAAATAAAGGAAACACTGTTCCAGTTCTTCTTCACAAGATGCTCTCCCCTACTACTCTTCTTTCAGCAAGCAAGCCAACATGAAAGAAGCCAAATTCTGTAGGAAAAATCTTTCCCTGCTAGAAAGAGAAGAGAGACTCCTCTGACCCCCAGTCGCACAGCCCGCGCAACGCCAGGAACAAGGGCTCCGTCTCCCTTCCAAGCTTTGTGCGTGCATGCACACCACTATACACCTCTGCAGAAAATCACTTTGCAGAGATAATTTACAAATATTTTATAGCGGGCATTGAACTAGCCTTATGCAAGCGCAAATGCTATGATAAATGACAGCATGTGCGCATGTGACAGAAAGCAGAATATCAGATGACAGAAACAGCGCTGTCTCCTTCATTGTTGATTGTTTTTCTTTAATTTTCATTTAAAATGCACTTTAGAGATAAGTACAAAAGACGTTTGGGCTTTTATTTTTACAAGTCAGATACAATGAACTTGTCCTGAAAGAATTTAACCTTATTTTTCAGTCATTCTCCGGAAACACTACAAAAACAAAGTTTTTCGCATGCTGGGAAGAACAGAAACAAACCCAAAGCTAAAGCTTTTAAAAAAACCCAGCTGCCATGAACCGCAGCTCTCCCTGTCCCAAAGCCATCCTCACCCGGCTGTGGATGCTTGGCTCATCCTCACCCGGCTGTGGCATTCAGCTTCAGGCTGTCACCTCAACATCTTTTTCTTTTTCTTTTTTTTTTTAACCACACAAATATATGCAGAGTATGACAACACAGATGCATGGATTTTTCTAAGGCAATAAATTCAAGGGTACAGCTTCTCCCTCAACACCTGGGCTGAGGGTTGAACAGCAAAGCTGTGGTGGTATAAAGCAGGGGTGAAGACAGGCTTTCCTGCCAGCAGAAACCCTAAACCCTGGATCCCAGCACTTCATATATAAACCATCCCAGTTCATTAAGTCCTTCCTGAAGAGGCCACTGGTCACTGCTGCACCTAAACCTAGACAACAAGACAGAAACTCAGAGCTCAGCTCAGCAACTCCTCAGCCTGACCTGCACCTTCCCATTCACTGCAGCTCTTGAGCCAGCAATTCTTCTACCACAGTTGATAACACCAAAATACGAGAATCTGAAAAGTCTTTTTAAGTTGGTATAATCTGCACTAGAGGATTTGATTAGACAGCTCCTTCCACAGAAAGCCCCACAATGAAATCCAGCAAGAGTTTTTTCCCTTAATAATGAATTAGCTGATATGTAATTTCAAAGATACATATTTTGTATGTACAAATCTCCTAAGAAGCAAAAGAACACAACACTTTTTGTCTGGTTTACTATTAATACAAAATATATTTCTGTAAAGTTATAATAATAAAAAAATTACCAATAAAACCTCGACTAAAATGTCCCTCTTTTTGACCTACACATTTACTTGTATATATATTTTTTTAAGGAGGTTTCTGAATCCTGAGTATCAGCAAGGCTACCATCTGTCACAAAATTCCTGTACCCAAGGAGAGCACAGGATAAACAGGCAAGCTAGACCAAGTCAAGCTGGAAGTTCAAGACACGGAGGTCAGCAGGCATTCTTATGGATTTGTCCCTAATGGGAAAACTCTGTAGATAGCGCTGGCCACTTCCTGCTCAGACAGAAAGGAATTACTTTTACCATTGTAGATCATGTTTGAAAGTTGAATAAATGGTTGTAGGATACATTGACATCTTTCAGTGAAAAGATGAAACAAACTGGCTTTAATTCTGTCTTCACAGCCATGCTGTCAAACCAAGTCCCCCTGCTCTACACACCACACAGTGAGCAATGTGATACACCATCGTTTCCTGGAGTTTTGCAATACTGAATGTTTAAGTAATTTTATTAATCCTATGATAAATTTTTCTTATGATAATTGGTATTCACTGTGAAAATATTGATAAGATTTTAAATTTAAATTATTCCATATCTTTAAGATGGAAAGATAGACTTGCTAGAGATCAATAAATGCAGAACAGTCTCAGGCAAAATAAAGGAAAACAGAACTAAAGAGGTTTAGCTGTTTTTGCGGAAGCATTTACATCTTTGGTTGCAAGTTTAGAAAACTAGTCAGAGCCACACAAAAACATTTCTGTTGGTGATAGCTGATCAATTTGTGTATGAAGATTTTGTTTCATTTAGAGCATCAGAGGAACAAATTGGTTTTTTTTTTATAAACAGAAAAGTATTTTCCATTACTTCAATTAAAATTTCTATACACACGTAACCTTTATCACAAAATTGCACTCATCATGAATTTCCACCTTGTTTTAAAAACTATCTGAGAAGTCAAAGTGTAAAAGACAAAGTAACACTGCTTCACACAGGATGAAACAGGACACCCCTCCAACACCAGAGGGTAACAGCAAACTTTCAGCTTTTATTTAAGGATGATGTTACAGGCACAACTATTACAATGTCACCGAGATAATACGCAACAAAGAAATACCTCACTAAAAATTCCTTTTGTAGCATATGCTTCCTTTTGGATCCCCTTCTTACCACCAGCAACAAAAAGATTCAGTACTGTGACCTACCAAAAAGACGCAGGAAAATGCTGCCACTCAGAGAGTGAGTGCGTGCGATTTTGGAAGGAGACAAGACCAAGCAGGGCCAGGAGAGGAAAAGATGACAAATAGTCTTCACCAAGGAGGGACAGTAAACATACACAAAGGACTTCTCTTTACTGCATCAGTTGAGGGTGGCTTTTTGAGATGCTAGCCAAATGACGAACAGTCTTTTACAAACATTTGCACAATAAACCACACTGAGAAGTATTCACATCAGGTCCAGGTAGCTACTGAGCTTAAGGTAGTCTTTGTCAGGCTGAATTTGCCCTCCGAATGAACCCCAAGTCATTCCCTGGAGTGGCCTCTCCCTCCACTGACTACACAAGGAACCTACAGACACGAGACTCAACACAGTTTGAATTTTGGTCACCAAAGATTACGTAGGGAATTAATCTTCCCAGCTGTCACCTTGTACTTCTTCGGGGCAGTTGCTTGATTTTTTTTTTCCAGTTGGTTTATTCAACGTTTTTATTCAGATGACCCATCATGTCCTCGGGTTAATTTTGCACACCCCTAGAAAAGCATCTTTTCAAAGGCTATCTCAAGTTATCTCCACAAGCCTGTTCCCATTAGGAACAAACTGTAAGGAATAGGCAAAAGGTCTGCAAGCCTATCAGGATCCATAATACAGAGAAAAAAAAAACCAAACACATTACTTGCAGATGAAGACTGCTGCAGGTCCAGACAAGCTGAAGAAGAACAAAATACTGTCTCATCTCAGGAGAACAGTGTCCATCAGAAACTTTACTGATGTTCTGGCACTGTACTTTGAAAACAAATCCTCTTCTTTAGCTGCTGGCAGGAGGGGGAACAAGCTAAGACCAAAGCAATTCCATTCATTTCACTATAAGTCACATTTTCAGGCACCATCCCAAGCCCCTGGGCAGCAGGAAAACAGGCAGCCAGTGTAATGAGGCTATGCTAGGGAAGACAAGCATCACACAGAAGAGTTAGAACTGAAGTCCTCATGAAAGTAAATAAACCACTGCAATGTTTTCAAAACTCCTGCTACAACAACATCTCTTTGAGCAACTGATATTTCCAGATTTCAGTTACAACCTCAGTGAAATACAAGCCATTAGTAAAACAGATCCATCATTCATCACCTAGGGCCTCTTCTTTCTCTTTGTACTCTTCTACAAAAGCCAAGAACAGCCTTAGAGACGGAGCTTTAGGTGAACAAACAAAAACCCCAGGGCTTTGCCCTGGGAAGCTTGACCCCAGGTAGGCATTGCACCTCCGGCAGAGCTCTGCAGCAGGAATGACTCAGCAGGGCTGCCAGCATCTAAATAACCCTTTATGGGAGGCTATTACGCTATGAACTCAAGATTAATCTCAATTTTAAATTCAAAATACTCTGTTCTTCATGTTGTATTCAGCACCCTGTATCTTCACCCAACCCAACAAAATAAGGGGCCAAACTCTATATAGGGTCTTTCTTCCATGAGAGTTGTCCAACACATGTCATCAGTCCTGGGAAAATCCTCCGAATCCGCGACCCTGGTGCACACAAGGGACAGAGAAACAGCGGGATCAAATGTCTACTTTCACTAATTCTTAGTAGATTTTCTCTGCCTGAAAAAATGTTTTAGCTGATGGTTTACTGTATTTTTCACGTGTCTGCCAGCTGATTCTTTTAATATGTATTATTTTTAATTTCTAAATCTAATTATTGCTAATATGACTTAGCAGCGCTCTTCTAAGCTCCTCCTAAATCTACAGCGAAACAAGGTCCTTTTTGTGATATTCAATAGAATTATCTTCTTCAAGCCGATGGCAACAAGCCTGTGGCTTTCTTTCCTTTAAAGGAAGAGTAAAAACTAAACTATTTTGAATCTCAGATCCCGAAATTAGAAACAAATAACTCTCCCAAAAATCAGTAAGAGGCCCCTTTTACTTTAAAAACTGAAAATTAGCCTTTGTCAAGCCAACATGACAAGTTATTTAGACATAACAGAACCGGATTTTCTGTGTCTCGATGTTTATATTCTTAAGAGTTCTCCCAGGAGAACACTATCCCACCCAACAGATTTATTTCCACCCCCCCCTCCCAGCTTCCTGGTATACAGTAAGATATTTTTTAGGGTTTCTGGCCACTTGGTCCTTATGTGGCCCATGGAATAGGAGAAAAAAAAGAAAGAATTATGGTATGCTTATAGTTTAAGTTCTTATTAACCTGTTTGTTGACTTTACCAAACTTAACAGCCCCTCAAAATAAACCTTTAGCTTATTTTGGTTGTTGAAAACAAAATATGCTTCAGGTCAGTAAGAACTAGTAATTACAGCATCACTGGTTCAGAGAGAGGATGAACCCTCCAGAATCAACCATCACAGCCAGCTTGTAAGCACAATCACTTAGAGCAAGTTTCCAGCAGAGCCTCTTTGAGTTCCACAAGACAGCCAAACAGAGGTCCTCTCCTCCTTTCCAGAAAATGCCCCTGTGCCAGTGCTGGCAATCACTGGAATATTCTGAGAGCCGATTCTGTCCACCAACCTGGCCGAACAGCAACCCAGTAAAGCAGGTGAATCGCTTCCTGGGAGAGGAAAGGGGTAGAGAAGGGAGAGGGGTCTATAACCTCTCTTTTAGCTATGGCAGTTTGTTAGATCCGCTCCAGTATGATGTGTAACTTCAATCTTAACCCATGTGGTAAGTTTTTCCCAGAGAATATTAGCTAAATCATGGTACTAACCACTCTCCTGCCCTGTAAGGAGTAGGATACTGTTGCACCTGTAACTCCAACATGATTCTGGAATCACAGGAGGCTTTGCCACACAGGGAAGGAAAATTATGCACCTCCTGGTGCCACCAGCAACGTCTAAACACAATTTTGAGTTGGCTCTGCTCTCACGCCTGCAGCTGTGGTCTGGAGGTCTGTATGCAATGCATTTTCCCATGTTTTAGAAAACTCTGTTTCAGGCTTCAGAATTGCTTCCTGAATACATTAAAGGGAAGTTGGGACCATATTGCATCATTTTGTGTTTCTACTTTCAAAATAGAAGTACAAAAGAGTTCCTTACCAGTGTTTATTTGAAACACATTCCTAGAAGTAGGGATTCATTTGTAGTTCAGTGAGCAGCACTTTCACACAGGCACATTCCCATGTCAGAAGCTGCCCTCCTGAAGCTAAAGCAGTACAAAAGAATAAGGCACTGATAAGCACTAAGTAAATAATTAAAAACAAGTTTCTTCTAAGGTAAATAGCATTGACATTGCAGTGGGAATGAGATCTGCCTGTTGTTTAATCATTTTGGAATCAAAGCAATGAAAAAACCTTATAAAAACTATTTGACAAGTATGTGCAGGCAATGTGACAGTGTTTAAGATCACCATGGTACCTGACTGCAACGCTGTCGCAATGACAGTGACAGCAAGCCAGAAATCTGGAGGTGTTTCAAATGAGACAAGCTCCAACGCTCCCCTTTAGATTCTGATTTCCTTGGGTGGAAAAAGAAAGCAGAGGCAAGTGCACAAAAAAAAAGATATTCTTGGTATTACTTACTGCAAGAGAAGAGACCTTGCAACTTGAGGTGGAAAAAAAGATTGCTATTTCCTTTAACACTCAGAAAACCTAGTGATGATGATTGTGATCAGAGTCCCTGAGGATGAAACAACCCCTGGGGTTGAAACAACCAGCTGGTGATGCAGCTTACACTAATAAGCAATTCAATACTTTAAAACCAGTGTGTACTCCCTCCCCTTAAAACATTCCCTTAATCTAAAAATTATTAGAAATGACATGCTAGAAGAGAAGTAAATCTTTGAAGACACACAAATATAGTACCCAACAGCATCTTTGTAAGGTTAGGACTGGGACTCCTCGTTCATAAGCACGACATATGGGACCAACCCATCTCTCTTCCACATGCAGAAAGATGTGAAGAATTTCTGTTGCCCTGCACTCCTGTGAGGAGGGAGGAAAACAAAAAGCTGTGGACAGGGAAGAGCTGCTGTGGCAAATACGTAATACAAACAGGGATTTTGATAATGAACTGGCAAATAGTAAACTCTGCAATCCCCCAATCTCCATCCCTAACATGGAAACACCTATCTGTATCCTGCTCCTGTGTTGGAACACAGAATAATTATTACCCATGTGTGACATTTTTAATATTACAGAAATAAAAAAGAAATCAAGGGGAACATAGATAGCATTAATACTAACACGAGTAATGCAGTCCTCTGCATTCACTTCTACTGACTGCTGGATTTCCACTAAAATAACCAGATTTCCAGCCTTGCAGGAACCTCAGAATAAACTCTCCCTGGGTATCCTCCACCCTGGAAATTTCCTTGAGTGTCAGTAATTGATACTTTCCTCCTGGCACACCTACATACAACAAGTTGGCAGGGGTGCAGACTTGTGAGTTTGAACATCAGTTTTCAAAAAAGATAAAAGTTCACAGGCACGTATGTTTGTGAGGGGGTGAGTTACAAGAGTACCCCACACATTGCAATGACTCAAAACAGAGTGAAAATTTCAGAAGTAAGGAGGAAGAGGAGACAAAGTGAAGAGCAGGAAAAGCCAGAATAGCTTGTTATACCCAGATGTTTATGCAAATATAAGGCTGCATATGAAACCAAATACATTCAGAATTTATCAGGGGCATGGAGATATGCCATTAGCTTTGTAAGGTATTAATTTTTCTGCCTATTAGCATAGGGCAGCACTTAACTGTGCACGAAGGCAACTTTTCTCATGATGCAACGCATCCATAATTGTAAGACATATTTATTCTGTTTAGGTTCTTATGCTATCAATTTAACACCCCAAAATACCCTGGAAGGACATGAAAAAGCCCTCCTGCTTATCCAGAAATATATAGATTGTATACATAAAGCACTTTGCTTTGATCCAAAAAAGCCACATCTTTTCCTTAACGTCTGACTCATTGCTTTCCACCTGGTTTGTCTCTAATTAGTACCAGCCAAGTCTAAAGTCTAAACATAAGCCTGAGAGAGAAAAATGTGTTTGTAGAGAGGAGAGAGAAGCTATGGACAAAACATGTCTTCATAATTTCAAGCGTAAGAGATTTGAACGTGTTTGGTTTCAGCACAAAAAGTCATGTTCTGTCCACTTTGGTGACCCAACCCTTGCCTCCGTCAAAGATATCATTGAGGGCCAACAGGATGCTGGGCTTCCCATTAACAATGCTTGTAGTGTGAACTATGTTTACCACTGGGGAAAGGAAAAAAAATATCTCTTTCCGAATGCAACATACAGAGCTAGTCTTCTCTAATTAAACTGACTCATTTGTTGGTATCTTCAGTTCTCAGAATTTATTTTCAAGTCCAACTAAAAAAGTACAGGTCTAAAGAGGAAGATTTTTGTGCAGGCTACAAACAAGATGACAGATAAAGTAAGGGGGGGAGAGGCAAGAGATTATGACCCTTTGGTTTGCTGGTACTTAACGAGACATCTGAGGACTTCATCCAATGCATGCACAAGCGATTCTCTTAGTAGATCTGTCAAACTCTATGATGGCATCCTGTCTGAAGCCAAGATTGCCATATGATTCACTAGTCCGAAGGGGAAAAAACATCAGAATGAAGAGCCAGTGCCCTCACGCACCTTAGAGCCACATGCCAGAGCATAAGCGTGCAGTATGATTTGTAAAGTCTGGCGTACAATTTTAACTGAGAGAGGCTTGCACACCTTCACGACAACTACAGCTCACTTAAAATGCAAATATCCTTACTTTTAAGCTGCCCTCTGCCCAATCCCAACACTATTGTTAATCAAGTCTCCAGGGTAATAAGCCTGGGTTGTGTTCATGTGTATTTCAACTAGCAAAGCTGATTCTCAGCATAATTGTCACCATGAACAAAATTATGCAGCTCAGCTACATAAACTTACCACATAAAGCTCATTATTTAGAATACACTAGAACATGCAGGTGCCAAGTAATTCCTATATGATCCATCCTTGTTTTTAAAGCTCTACTTTGATATTGCAGTTCACTAAAGCCACAAAAGGAGAAATACAGACAAAGGGTTTCACGCAGTTTGAAGTGAAGATTTCATACATTGCTTTAAAAAAAACACCAACTCACACACAATGCCAAGAACACCATGTAATCTAGTCTCAGCTTCCCAGAAAAATAAGCTTTGCCACAGAGCATGTGGCACATATGCTGTTTCCATAACACAGTGCTGGTCTCAGTACAGTAACGTAGACAGACAGCAAGTGGAGACATGCTGGAAACCTGAACCTACCCCAGGAGAGCCTCTGTACTTTCCCATGATCACGGGTAGCTTTGACCTGAGATGGTTCATGGCCCTCTGCTGTGCTGCGCAACTCTGATAAAAAAAAAAACCCTACGTAGCTCTGCTGAAACGAAACAAAGAACCGAGTCTGAGAGTAAGGAGGAAGCCAAGAGGATGAAAAGATAGGAAAGGGGCAGAGCAGAACCCTGAGAGTGTGGGGGCAGAAGGGAAAAGAGGAGAAGCAGAAGAAACAAAAGCAGAACTGTCAGAGAAAGGCAAGGGAGAAATGAGAAGACTGAAAACCAGCGAGGAGTACACTGCCGCTGCTGAGGGGTGACCTGCATCTCAGGACCTGCTGGAGTATGAGCCCTCTCTGGGACTCTGGTTCAGGCTCTCATGAGGCAATTCTGCTAGAGCCTCCCACTCCCAACTGACCCTTCTTGAGCGGTCCCCTGTTTAGCACCTAACCCTGGAAATAAGACCCGTGTCTGCCAGCAAAACCATCATAACTGACGCCAGGGCAATCTTCAAGCAACAGCTCATAATTCAGAAAAGGAACAGAGTATCTCAAAAGCACATCGCGACATGCCACACATTGAACAACCTTTCACAGGTGTTCCAAAGAAAATTATCTTTCTCCCCTGTAAAGATGACAGGTGCTTCCTTGGACAAACACAGCCCAGTGCTAATTGTTCTATAATGTGCTTCCTGCCTAGCGTCCCGCCTTGCAAAACACTCACTTTAGCCAAGCAAAAAAAGGCAGCACCTGCCCAGGGTGTACTTCAGTTGCAGCTGGACAGGCTCCAGTTTCCAAAAGCACAGGTGCATTATACCTATCCTACTACACCAGTATGAATTAGATTTTTCTGCATGATTGCCTTAGCGAAGCCTGAGATTCACCTTATTGAGTAAAGTACACAAAATGCAACCGTATGATTAAATTTCACAACGTATAAAACGCTATTGCTTCGCAATTCAAAATCTGGAAAAAGAAGATGTTGAGAAGAGGATGAGGCTGGGTAATACACACACTCACAAAGAGCACAAGCCTCTAGGTAAAACACTTGAGAGAAAAGGCAGCATTTGACTTAGGTTATAACAAAAGGGAAACAAAAGAGAAGCATGAAACGCCATTTCCCATTTTGGATGGGGAGGTATTAATATTCTGCTCCAATATACCTCCATCTCAGATTTTCTTTGGCTGAAAGAATCCCACTAATATTTTCTCAAGTGGCTTATGAATATCATGAGTGTTCTGCCTTCACTGGCATACAGCCATTAAGTAAACTTATCTGCCCGCAGGTAAATGTTCTTGTGTGCATACAGAAGGTCCAAGCCAGCATTTCTGCATGCAT
>WKFP01015074.1:176812-216750 GCA_011057875.1 Pterocles orientalis
ACCTTATTGAGTAAAGTACACAAAATGCAACCGTATGATTAAATTTCACAACGTATAAAACGCTATTGCTTCGCAATTCAAAATCTGGAAAAAGAAGATGTTGAGAAGAGGATGAGGCTGGGTAATACACACACTCACAAAGAGCACAAGCCTCTAGGTAAAACACTTGAGAGAAAAGGCAGCATTTGACTTAGGTTATAACAAAAGGGAAACAAAAGAGAAGCATGAAACGCCATTTCCCATTTTGGATGGGGAGGTATTAATATTCTGCTCCAATATACCTCCATCTCAGATTTTCTTTGGCTGAAAGAATCCCACTAATATTTTCTCAAGTGGCTTATGAATATCATGAGTGTTCTGCCTTCACTGGCATACAGCCATTAAGTAAACTTATCTGCCCGCAGGTAAATGTTCTTGTGTGCATACAGAAGGTCCAAGCCAGCATTTCTGCATGCATGATCTTAAGAAACTCTTTCCAACCCCCTTCTTGAAAAGAATATTAAAGAACATGAGCACTACAATGTAAAATTATCAAAATACAGAAAATGTCAGAACTACAGTTGTCAGACAACCTTAAATAACCCTCTGCCTTTTTGCATATGTACTGTAACACAGGCTGCCATGTCAAGATCCAACACTATTTTTTTTCCAGCCGAACTCTGTTGCAGGAAGTGCCCAGGCAATGAATTGGGGCTGTGTAGCAAAGCAGGCTGTGGTCTGCAGGTTGCCCAGGCTCATTCATGTTGCAGAAGCTGGAAGTTACGCAGCAAAGCGGATGGGGAACCGCAGGAAGAGAAAGAAAGAACTTATGGTTAAAGCAGCTGAATGATACCTTGGAGAACTGGGCTGTGCTTTCACAGGAAAGCCCATGAAATGGCAGGCAAGTCATGCCAACAACGTCTTTCCAGGCGGTCACTCACTGTGTATTCCCTGTCTTCTCCATCCTTCAGGCTGAGGCCCTGGGAGCCTGGTTCGCAGGGCTGATTGATGCCTGTCAGAACTGTGGGTGTGCACTCAAATGTATGCTGGCTATACTGTCAAGGCCCAGCACTCTTCAAACTCGAGCTGAGGGTTTTCAAACTGGGCACCAAAATTAGTGGAAACCCTTACATTTATGTTCTCTCCCCTGCATCCTTGAAATGGGATTTATCATAACTTATCATAACTACTTATTTATGAGATTTTTATGGCAGCAAGATGGTTTGTATAGGAGCCTCCAAAATAATAAATAGTATTAAAATAAACCATGAAGAAATTAATAATTTAGTATTTAAAGCATACTGAAAACAAATGTTAAATAAATGAAGAGAGAATGAATGAAGAAGACAAACCACTTTTCAGCACCCTTTCAACAAGCCCCTTATTATTCTGGGCAGTAAATGAAACAGAAACCATGTGGGAGAGAAAACAAACACACAACCAGAGCCAAGCAAAGGGCATAGAAGAAAGGAGGGTGCAGAGGAGCTGCACTCAAGCAGGGAATGGTGCCAAACGGGGAAGATGGTGAAATGACAAAGGAAGAGCACTGGTGACAACTTCCTGCCCGAAGCAGAAGGCCTGTCATCCAAGTGGAGGGAAGGTTGTTGGACCCTGCTGTCATTTCTTAGGATGAGAGATCAAGAGCCAGGCTGACCCAGAGCACAGCAAGAATTTGAAGTCATGTACAAGTTCCTGACCGATAGCAAATTTCTCACACCTGGTTTGCATGTAAAAATGCTTGCAACACTCAGCCCTCCGGCCCAGCTGTGATGGGTTTGCCCTTGGCTGGGGGCCAACTCACACATGCACTCACCCAACCCCACCCCTGACCCAAGGATAGGGGAGAGAATTAAAGGGATAAAGGGAAAAAAAAGGACTTGTGGGTTGAGATAAGAACAATTTAATAACTAAACTACAATAATATTGAAAATAATACTACATACAAATATACGAATGAGTGATACACAGTGATACTGCCCCCCCCACCCGATGACCAAGGCTCAGCCCATTCCGGCTAACAATCCTGGAGCAGGGAGAATCCCGAAACCACACTCATGGAACAGAGATAACAGTCTGAGTGTCCCAGACCAAGAGCTGACCGGGGTGAGTGGGGGGAAGGCCTTGGGAGAGCAACCACCTGGAGTGAGATGACCTGGAACAAAAGAGATCTGGAACCACAAAAAAGAGCCGATCTTCTAGAGGGTCCTCACCTATACACTGGGCATGATGTTTATGTTATGGAATAGATTATCGGCCACTTTGGGTGTCAATCCTCAACCTAAGATCAAATCCTGGGCTAGTAACTGGGGCTGTGCTCCCTCCCAGCTTCTCCTGTTTGCAGACAGACAGAGAAGCTGAAAGACCCTGGTAGCCGCATAAGCATCAGTTTTTATCAGTTTTCTTCTGAGCACAAATCCAAAACACAGCCCCTTGCTAGCTGTATGAAGAAAGTTAACTCTGTCTCAGCTTAACCCAGGACACCAGCACTCTGCTTGCTGCCCTGAGAAAAAGGTATGAGTCGAAATCTCTCCTGGGTGCCAGAAAAGCTTGTGGAGAGCTCTACACATTGCCATGTAAACAGGAGGTTGCAAGGAACGCTCAAGAAGGGGCAGAAGGAATGAGGCTTGCAGGCTTGGAGCACAGCAATGCACCTGACAACCCCTTCCAAAAATCCTTTTCCAAAAAGCAATGACTGAGAAAGCAACGTCCAAAACTCTTTGAAATAAAAGTACTGCCTGCGCAGAGCAAAAGTCACCAGTTCAGAGTAAAATACAAAGATCTGCTAAACACTGTTTTCTTACCAGGTAACTTCTACGCAATGATCATGGCAAACCAACATCCCTCAGACAACCCCAAGGCCACCGGGATGTGGAAGCACCATCCAACCTGCCAAATTCCTCAGCTAAGCTCTCCTCCAGCAGCTCTGGGGTACAGTCTCCCTCAGAGGCGAGCAAGTAATCTCCAAGGTCTGTGCCTAGAAAACAAGCCTCTTTTTTTTTTTTTCCCCCTCCTCCCCCCCAAGAGAAGCTTCAAGCCCTTGAAACCAATCCATTTGTCCACTGTTGTTCACATCCTTGCCCTCAGCTAGGAGTATTGTCTTTCTTCTGTTTATTCTGCCCTAGCATCCACTAAGCTTGACTCTGTCTGCAGAGGAAAGTGTCATGACCCGAAGTGGCTCAGTCACATACCATATCCAGACCATAAGACAGTTCGCCTCATCTCCCCTGAGCTCAACTAAGCAACAAGGTTTTATCCACACCATTCGTCTGAGGAGAGTGGTTGTTAAGCCATCACTAATCAGTATGCAGTTCGAACAAACAGTGGGAGCTATCTCACCAAAATTCAGGCACCTAGAGCTGAGCTAGTAACGCTTGCTTTCCTTTGGAGTCCATGGAAACAGATTGTTTGAGGGAATAGTCCAAGGCAGACACCTAAACTGAAGCTGATTTACTGCTCCCTCAAAAAGCCTGAGTTTCTCCACATGCTCTCCGGTGAGCTTTAGGTGACCAGCTGGATGCAGACGTGGCTCATTGCTCAAACTCCAACGGTGACGACCTTAACACCACAGGACAGCCATGGCAATGAAAAAAAGCAAGCTTTACTACACACAGAAGTTGACTGGACTCAATCAGTATCTTTTCTCTTCTAGTGGAAAGGGACACTAAGAAGAGAAGCAAAACAGGAAGACGCTGTTGCCACTGCCTGCACCTTCAGCTAGAGAAAGCATGTGAATCAACAGCTCTTTTTCACATCCTCACAGCAGTAGGTATCACAAAAGCCAATTCTGTTAAGCGTCATGTTTGTTCTCATTATATAACCAAGATAGTTGTAGGCAGGAACAGTTTCCAGTCTAATTAAGGTTGATCAGACTTGAGCTTTTTCACAGACAGTTGCACTTTATAGCCGTCTCTGAGCATCATGGTGATATTTACTGGGAAACGCAAGTGCTCCATTTCCATAAAAGCAGGCAGTTTAAAATTAGCTGCAGATAACTTAAAATGACTGCTTAGAGCAGAAATGTAATTTTCTGAAAGGAGTTATTGGTTCTGAACATGATGCACTGCACTCATGATGTGTCATGCCTCATTACTTCAGACCAAATAAGTCAGGCCAGTGTAACTGGATACAGTAGAGACTCTCCTCAATGCTGAGTTCTTCTAAGGTGCTGCCTTCCAGCTGAAGTCTTAAAAAACCCAAGCCATTATCAAACTCATTTTCAAAAGGCCTGTGGCATATTTACAGGTTAAATGGAATGAATTTTTTTAATAGTTCTTAAAGCACAGCTCCACTTTTGAGAGCGATTCAACACAAATAGAATCAGTTGACTTAAAAGTTTATTGCCTATAAGCACTGAAATATCACTTCAGAGGTTTAAAGAAATACGTATTCTAGCAGCTTTGCATGTTCAACCAAGGTTCAGAAGCTGTCAGAGAATTTATTCTAATTCCAGTAGTAATTTGCGAGTATCTCATTTGGTTAGGCCACTGCAAACTAAATGCAGGGCAAGCATGTCCCTGATCTGTGTTGGTGGAGCTTAGCCATTTGAACACAAGGAAACTTTGCTCCTTCCATCGTGTATCTGCCTATCTAACTCCACCTAATATAGTTTGGGAACTCAAATTACAATGCCATAATCTTCACTAGGTCTCCATTGACGCAATTTATTACAATCAAATAATGAGGAATGTGACATGCATACAAGGAGAACTAAAATACAGCACAGAGGTCCTTTGGTTGTTCAGTGTCAGGGTAAAAAGCACTAGAAACTTACTTTCATCACTCAACCAAGAGACTTTATACCATCCTTGTGACTTAAGAGAAAAAATCCTGAAAAAATGGCATAATTTGTATGGTTACTTTTAAAAGCGGGGCTACATTTCAAGCATTTATTAACCAAATAAGCATATGCAATTTAAAATATGCTTTCCTTCTCTTATTAACATATTAATGAATATACATCAGCGAGTTGAACTAAAAATATATTGAAGATTTGCATGTCTGATTATCTTCGTGGAGTTTTGCAACTGACAACTTGAAAGGAGGACAGAGAAAAAATAACTTGTGTCAAGGTCTATGCAAAATTACAGCTTGGAGAGGTTCCTTAATCGGAAGGTTGTTTTGTGTCTTTTATAAGCTAAAAGGATAAACTTTTTCTAAATGAAGAGGACTTGCTCTTCGAATTATGTTCAAAGTAGTGATTTTGGCAACTTATTTTAAAGCAGCAAATAGGACAATGATGCCTTAACCAAAAGCACTGCCAATTATCTTCTCCCAACCATCTCCTTTCAGAGAAGAGCAGGGAAACTTATGCTTCAACACACTGCCTCAGTAAGTATTTTCAAAACAAGCAAAAGGGAAAAAAAATGGAACAGAGGCACACAAGGAAACAAGGAAAGCTATTTTGAGGATGAAATTGTTGAGAGCAATCAACTTCTTGTAACCACTGAATGAAAAACACACCCAACAAAGCAGTTTATTTTTTAAAGTTGTGACTATGTCAGGACTTGCTGTTCAGCTCTACGCCTTGCTGTTCCCATACTCCTAGCATCACTCCAGGCAACCCAGCCAAATCTGTTTGCCATATTTCCCACCTAATACTGGAGAAAATAATTGAACAAGTAATAGGCCAAGTATTTCAATCATCTTTCTCGTTAATGACCATAGTGAATGTGTGTAGCTGAAAAATTTTTTAGAAACAAAAAATACTAATATGCTGCTAAAATACCAAGATTCCTCTGTTCTTGCACTCTCAGGAGGTTCCCACCCCCAGATCCCATTGAAGATAATTTCCAAATCAGATACCTTTTCTGCACTTCTCCAGATAAGGTTTACAATACCAAACTCACCTAACAGCCCTGTCTCTCATTTTCTATTCCTCCTCCATTCTTTGAAGAAAAGCTGGTGCTTTGGAGAAGTTATCCTTAGTGCTCAAGGAAAGCTGCTTTACTTCTCATGTTCAAGAGACCACTAGCTGGGATTCAAAATAGGTGATCCTTTGAATATGTATGTTCAAATAAACATTTATTCAGGCAAAGCAAAGTTCTCATTTTCTTTTGCTCAATTTTGCCTTCACCCTGTCCCCACAACAAATTGATCCAGACTAAAAACAACTGGGGGAATAATTAAAAGGTTGCAAAGGGAACAAGAAAAATTAATTTGGACTCACTCAGCCCATTTCAACTTTCAATTCTGTAAAAGCATAACTACTGGGGTAGTACAATTGCGAGAACAAGTAGCAAAGGTCAGGAATTCTTTAAATTCACATCGCTACAAGAAAAAGATCCATAACCCGAAACTACCAATCAAGACCCATATGTGATTTCCTGTGGCAGTTCTATTTACTGCTTTCCTTTCAGTCCATGCTTTTAACAACATGAAGCAAAGGCCAGTGTACTAAGGTGCACCTGTAAGACAAATCAATTAAATATGGAGGTAAATGAACCTGCAAATGCAGATTAAATGTTCCAGCTTCTTTGGTGCAAACTCCCACCAGTCATCTGCTGAAAAGCTGACCTATACAGCATGGCAGTTGGTATCTACAAAAAGAGCCTTGTTTCCTACAGTCTTAATTCACTCCCTTGTGAAGGGCATGAGCATCTCCCAAATATTTTTGCTAGCATCTAGAAGTCCCTAGGTACCACTGACAGTAGTATAAACTGATAGCAGCAAGAACATCCACAGCAGGAATGAGAGTTCACTTTTATGCGGACACAGAACTAGTATTCTAAACATTTCACGTGTTGATTCACTACATTTCTGTACAGGGAGCTCATAATACCTCAGCACTAATGCTCAGCTATCGACTGCCAAGGACAGTTTTGTACATCAACAAATTCCAGCAGCTACCAGCAAAATCCCTCTGTTAGAGATTTTTGCAAAGGGAATAAGAAGGAAAGAAAAAAAGTGATGTTTGTCTTTTTTTCTATTTTTAACTAGGATGAAACATATAAGTAGAAGCACTAGAAGGACAGAAAGCCACAGTTTCCTAGAAATTAGAAGAGAAATATCTCCTCAATAAAAAGATTGTACTGAGAACTGCCTATGAATTGCACTCTCCTGTTGCCCATGCCTTCTGCTGCCTAATATATTAATAGAACTGCTCACCACATGGGAATTGAATTCGTGAAGAAAGGTGAAAAAATAAAGCTGCTGGCAGATAACATACAAGCTGCTCAAAAGAAATGACACAGGTTCACTCTTCCCTCAAAAAACTAACACACGCTGAGAAACACAGCAAGTTTAACAGTACAGCTTGCAGTGCTTTTGCTTTGCTACTGTGGACTGCGTTTGGTTTTTCTTGTTGGATGTTGCACAGCCAAAGCTGGAGTCCAGGTTTTATAAAGAGTGTATATGTATAATATATAATTATATATGAAATATATAATATTTAAGACAAGATAAAGAGAATCCAAAGGATTAAGCAGTGAAGAAGGGTGTGAGTTACAAGTGTTTCTCCCCAGTTACATGCCAGCTTTCCAATTTTATGTCTTCTGATACCCTCTCCTGCAGCAGCTCTTCCTAATTAAAATAAATTAAGTAAGAACCTGTTCTTATTTACACCCCTGAATGCTAATATTCAGGGATCGCAAGAGAGACCACAACAAACCTGGAAGGATCTCCAAAGTGCGTTTCAGCGGCAACATGGCATATTGTCAAGAGTGGGAAAGCTGGCCAACTGGCAAAACAACAATTTTGAATGTACTTGGCCAGGCTAGGCCTGTAAAAACAAGATGCTTTGTCAGCCAGTGCAGTAGGCACTTATGTTTATAAACAACTCTCTTTTTTCCCCTGAGTTTTCTAAGAACAAATTACTTGCTAATGTTGACATCCAAGTCCTCTGAAGAATGCAGATGGACAGCAATACTGGAACTACGACGCAGAGGTCAGTTGTTTTGATTCACTGTATACAGACTCTCCAGCAAAGAAACTCCACTTTTAAAAGATTTTTTAGAGAAACTTTTGACTTTTGTTAAACAGAGCCTAGCGGAGATTACAATTTTTGTTTCGTTCATCCACATTCCCCTTCATTGAAGGCCTCCTGGGATAAATATATTTCATTACATATATTTATGCTGGGATTTATCCTGGGATAAATTATTTCACAAAACAGAACACACTCACTTTATCCAGCTTGAGTCTTGAAGATCTCAAAGCCTGCAACCCTGCAGACTCTCAGGGTAACCTACCACAGTTCTGCAGGAATAGCTAAGAAAAGGTTGAAAAGTTATAGAAGTGCTTTCAGTAGGGGAGCCAGGATGAGGATCAAGAGCTATTAGCTAACAGCATGTTCCCAAAGTGTACCAAACACTTCCGGGGGCAAGGGAGCTGGCAGAAAACCAGGATGAGGTCTTCCAGAAAAGCCCCGAGCAGACAGGGATAACATGGGAACGATAAGAAGAACAGGTCCTTCTGACTAAGTGTGTAGTGCCAATTACAGAAAAAGGTGGAGCTGAGTGATGAAATGCATTTGCTGAAGACAATTTTCAACAGACAGGTCTGTTGAATCCAGCTACCCCTGTCCCACCCTCATCGTAGCCTGTATCCCAAGGCTGCAAGAGACGGCTCTGGAGGGTGTTTCATCAAAGCTACACAACATCTCATTGCTGCACGAGAATGCCAGATTGATGTTACATAGCAAAATATTTGTTGAGGGCATGAGATACATAACAGATGGCAAGTTCCCTATCATAATGTCCAAGACCTCAATATAGTTTCTGAGAAGGCAAAAAATTTCAAGGGTCCAGGACTAAATCTCAATTTAAGCAGATAAAAGGCAGTAAATATGCACTGTTATGATAACATATATCTCTATACACCTTCAATTAATCCAGAATTCTCCCAATAATACCCTGAGCTCATCTATAACCAAAAATATTTATGTCTCACTTAAATTACTCTGTTTAAGTACTTCAGCAAATCCAGTTCCAGAGTAAAAACAGTTGACAAGGAACATATCTGTGCATGTGTCTTCACACCCATACAGGTATATACACAGCACAAGCAAACAAGGATGGAAACTGTTAGTACCACTAATCGTAGAATATTCTTGCTTCATACAGGATGAACAGATGAGGTACTCATGAAAGAACACTGTCAAATATATAGAGTGGAAAAGTGACAATTCAAGTCAGACAGTTATTTAATATCTCCATTTAAGGCTCTTATCTCTGTAATGTATTACACTTGAAAACCCCAAGAGGTACAAATAAAATTCTCTTCTTGTTACCCAAATTTCACTTTTCTTTCAGGAGAAGGTGACAAGAATTGAAATGACAATGCAAAGGACTACAGAGAGTGCCACACAGAGGATTAAGGAAATAACTGAGTTAAGTCAGTCAACTGTGTTCCAGTTTTCTCTGTGCTGAGTGACCCGTTGCCCTCTCTGGTTTTTATTTGCTTTGCACTGTACTGCCTTATATAACTGTTCCCTCCAGCTCATAAATTTCCAAGGTGAACAAAAGCTGAAGTGATTACATCTAGCTTGGCCACAAAGGTGATTTTTTTTCCACTCACTTCTACTTACTGGGTTTTATATTTTTAATCACATAAAAGTATTAAGCCCATTGGGGTTAAGGTGATTGATTTGGCTTTTAAATGCTCGCACTTTCCCATTTTAGACTGGAACAATATTTCCGATAATGTTAATAACTACAAAGATTAAAATGGATTAAGGCTAGACAGGAAAAACGACTTGGTGGTAGTTTTTTGCAGGCCAGGCTGCCCCTATTTTGGTTCGGGTACCTAGAACTGCTCTTCATCTCCCTAAGCATTGCTTTGCCCATACCGATACCCTACAAAAGGTAGTCTGTCTTTTCAGACTAGATCCTACATAAAAAGGACTGGAAGTCCTGTGAAGTTATTTTCAGCGATAGCTCTAAAGCAGCCTGACCTGCAGTCACACAGAGGCAAAAAGCAAGTGTAGCCATAATCCTTCCTCCCTATAGCATGAGTTTACTCACGATGTTTTCCTGGTCTGACCTTTCACAGCAGTGAAAGCTATTGCTGGAGATAAACCCAGCCTAGGGAAACCAAGAGACCCCAGCTTACAAAAATGTGCAAAACACCAACAGATCCTCAGTGGCATTCAGTCTGTAATCCCAGCAAGGTAATGAGATTTACAGAAGCTAATTCTTAAGAGTTTTACACTGTGAAAGCATGCTCAATTTTAATGTTTGTCAACGTGTGTGAATACAGCTTATAATTTGTTTATAGCACAGCTGGCTGATACAAAACTTGACCTAAACTTGTGTAGATACACATAATTAACATGTCACAAACAATTTGATCTCCCAAAAGTTGAGACCTACTTCACTCCTTCCCAGAACATTAAAAGAATTAAGTCTGCATAGTCATACAAACTAATAGTTGATGAAATTTCAAACTCCAGATGCTCAAAATTCTTGTAGCATTTGACCTCCGACATATTGCACATGACAATTGTTTATGTTCATTATGAATTCTTTCTGTATCTGAATTATCTGAATTGTTACCTAAATTATTATTATTTTCTTTGAACTATAAGGGCCTGGACCCAGCCGTTAGCAGAGAGCAGCTGTGATATACCCAAGGCAAATCCCGAGCTGACAGTTTTTACTTTTTCAGTATCGGGTAAATTCTTGCACTGGCAAAGGATCACTTCACCTTGTAAGTCCTTTCATCAGAAAGCATTTATCTCACTGGTGAGTTATGACAATCAAAATGTAGTCAGAATGAGCAAATAGTAGATTTTGAATTAATCAAAAGTCTATTACTAATGCTTGCTTGTTCTTTAAGGAAAGACGTTTGTTTTATATGAAGATACATACCCCCGGTGATTTCAGACTTCGGAAAATGATATGGAATGAAAGGCTGCTCTTTGCCCTTAAATTTGAAAGAAGTGATCCTAATTTCTGAACTTATACTATGGCTTTTAGTATTTGCTATGTAGTAGTATCTACCTACCATATACTATTAACTAAGTTTCATGACACCTCTGTCAAATAGATGTTTTAAAAAAGGAAAGAAAAGAGATACACAAAGTTCTGGGAAAAAAACCTCTGATCCATAATCCTGATGTGATTTCCTCAGGTCTTTCTGGAAAGAATCCTGCAGTAGCATCCCAGACATCACGTTAAATTACAGCAGAAAATATTCTTTGCTCATAAAACACACTTAACATCCCACAAAACTCCAACAAAAGTGCTATTACATGGATTACCAGTATCATGAACACTGTAACAAAATGCATGTGAAAATATTCAAGATACTAAACTGCAAAATATATAACGCTGCAAGAAAGTAAAACTTACTGACATATCATCCCAGAACACTAGTGGGAAGAGCATAGCCCCAAGTGAGGGGCACATCTTATACAGAAAATAACATGACAAAGTCCATAAAACAAGTTTAAATAGATCTTAATGCCAAGCCACAGTGCAAAACCAGTGCATTTATTGTCTATAAATGACAAGGTCAGATATAAATCCATGACTGAAATCTGCAAGCAGCCTAACATTGTGCGGCTGCGACCATTCACTGTACGGAGCAGCATTGATGTAGCGGGGCAGGAAGGGCACGAGAAGGGCGACTCTCCAGCTCACCCCGCTGTCCCTCCCAGCAGACTCACGTCTGGTTGAAATTTCATACCAAAAGAGCTTTACAGTGATGCTCAGAGAGGGAGAACAAGATTAAAAAGGACATAAAGAAGGGGGCAGGGAGCTATAGATGTTTTAAGAGAAAGCCAGCAGGGTATAGAGATACAGAAGGATAAAACCATTGTACAAAATAAAAGATGGGCTGTTCAAAAGGAAAGCATGAACTGGCAGTCACGAGCACTGAATATCACAAATAGATGAAGGCAAATGCAGGCAAAAGTGTAACTGCTTTAGGATTTTATTTTTATAGTCATATTGTTAAAGAAAACGGCTTTCACAGCAGAGTACTTCATGACTAGCATGTTCATCTGTCTTTAACCAGAATGTATAAAGACAACATCACCAGCATACAGGAAACCCTAAATGTCACTGTAAAATCTTTACTGAACAAGAGTTCAAACTGCCAGTTACAGATCCTGAACCAAACTTCCCAAAGTTCAGAGTACCAGTACTTATGAATGTTTCTCATTAGAAGTGTTTTTAAGAGCACTTAGAGCATTTTTTCCTGCTATCGGTAATGCCAAGGATAGTAAGAATTAATGTGTGCAAGTTGTAATGGATTCTCAAACCCAGAAACATCTCTTTTCTGCCAGAAAACATTCATGACATTTGACATGATTCATGTGAACTCAGTCTACTGACATTTATGAAGCAGTCACTTCAAATTCCCCATTTCTAGCCATATTAGGTCTTACACAGTCTTTCCATCATTAAAGAACTGACTGATAAAAATTCAAAGATGGCAATCAGAAAGCAAGGTTACTTATGGAAGTGGAAGGAGCAGACACTCCATGAAACTGCCTGGCTTGCTGCCAGGCAGAGATCTAAATCCAGTCTAGAGACACAGAGAAGAATCAGAATGACTTTAAATTTTGCAGAGCATTTCTTTGCTTCTGTTGAAACTTATGAAATATTAATGTCAATTCATTACACATCAATGCATTTGTATACTCCCCTGTTATCAAATGTCCAAGTGAAAACAGTCTGTTCTGAATAATTTACTCCTGAATCATCAGGCAGCTTTCTTCTACAAATCCAGGAGATGTCTGCTATTCATCAAATCACATCTACGACTGACAACCTTTTAGAAAAGATGTTCTCTCTGTTAAGTTTCAGAAAGGTATGAGCGTACATGTAATTTGATGTGCTACAAGATTTGACATTTAGAACAGATATAAATGTGCTAACAATAAAGAAAAAATACATATAAAGGCTATAAAACATAATGGTTTTAAGTTTGCAGGCTAGATCCAGCATGCAAGAACAACTCACTCAAACCTCCAAGAGTAAAGTCTCTGTGACCATCTTTCCACAAGGTCCCCAAACACATGTGGGAAGAGGCTGAGGGCTGGGTGAACTTTTCTGGCACCCACTTGGTGCTGGTTCAGTCCCGGGGTTGCTCCAAATTCCCTGCCTCAGCCCATCATGTGCGCATGCTGCAAACTGCTTCAGCCAAAAGCTTTACAGAAAACATATTTAAACCAAAGCTAAAGACTACATGAAACCACTGCGCCTTCAAATAAATGCCAATTTTAACTCAAGCAGTGACAATCCTAATTACTCCATGATTATTTCTGTAAGTACTAGTCTAATACCCTTATTTGCACCAACAGTCAGACTTGTGACAACTCACTGCAAAGGAGACAAAAGTTATGTCAGATGGCAGTTCAAAAAATACATTCACAAAACCACTTCCCTTTGAAATATGAAGTTGCACTGCTAAAATAATTCATTCTGGTTTTCCTGTGAGGCTCTTCCCTAAGAGAAATTACAGTGTCTGAGAAACGACTATTCTGCCTTCCATGTTCACATCCCCTTTCTCTCTCTGCACAGGGTGGAAGAAATATAAATGTACTTGCTGATTGATGTTACCGTAATAATCCATTACCAGGAAAAAAACAATTTCAAAACAAGAGTCACTAACTACATAATTCCCTCATGAAATACAACAGTAGTTCTGAGTTCAGGATTATTTTTTTTTTTAACGAACACGGGTATTTTTCCCATTTGTTCACTAATGTACTCATTCTAATGTACCAACGGTAACCTTTTTTTTAAAAAGCATTTTCCATTTGTTACTAATGGAATACAATTATTTCCAATCTCAAGATCACGAGCAGAAACCTCCACTTTTTGAGGCTAGGAAAAAACCTAAATACACACCCCATTATCATACTGGTCACTGCAGAGATACATGAGCGCAAGGCAGAGGGTCAGCACTTAGGAAGGATAAGCTTTCAAAGACTGAGAGGAAAAGTGGACTAACAGAATAAGTTCAACAATATACATATGGTTTCAGTATACACCAATTACCTGTACTTTCATTCTGGCCTTGGTGTAGCAACACAGTTTCAGTTAAATCATTCAGTCTGCATAAGTATATATGTATATATATGCACACCTGGAATATATGTGTGTCTGTGTGTACATAATTTGGGGGGTTTTTTGGTATACCTAATCCAGGTACTCTTTGCTATAAGCTACTAAAATATTACAAAATCCAAAGAAACATACTAAATGTTAATTATTGCCATCAAACCCCCAAAATTAGCTCATGGTATGATCTGCAGTAGCTACTGCTAAGAAATTAGGTTTTAAGATTTGCTAACACATTGCAACAGAAAAAGGTATCAAATTGAAACACATTTCCTGTCAGAAAAAGACAGAAAAATTGAAGACGGGAAGCTGTGCTTTTAGTTGTATATTCATATGAATTATAAAGATTAAAAATAAATGCAGTGTTCAGCACTGACAGAGCTATATATCTCTTTCAGGCAGATCAGACCAGATTGCATTATGTGACTAGTAATAAAGATGTACCTATAACATGAAAATAGGTGTTACATAAAATAGAGAGGAGGCTTTCCCCTCCTTTGTCCTAAAATGTAAGGGACACTTGATCATCATAATTTGTGAACTTTATTCTTTTTCACCTTCTACTTTGCAGGTATTACCTAATTTTAGTATTTGATTTAAAAAAAAAGACTAATTGACTCTGCAGCGCATGTAATACAAACACAATTTTAATATAAGTGCTAGTATGGCTGATTTTGTTTAATTTCTACATCCTCAGGTTTTCCAAGCTTAACGTAAAGATAGCTCTCAGCACATATATGAAGATATAAACAAAAATTGCATTCAACACCCAGAATGTACCCTTGTGTCCAAAGATGGACCATAAATTCAGGTACGTTAGGGGCCCAGTAGTTAAAAAATACACTGACTTGATTTGGATGCAGTGAATTCAGCAATAAGTAAAATAGCATACTCAGCTAAATCAGATTTATATATTTTGCAGAAGAAAGCTTACCTGCCCATTTTTCCCCAGTTCCATTTCAACTATTGCAACAGGAGTATTTATCTGATCAATGTGTCTTGACTGTGACTTCAAATCCACTCGCCAGTTCATGTTTTTCAAAACATTCTCCCAACGACTTTGATTGATCAGGCTTTCGTGGATCTTTATTCGGTGGTTCTTCCAAAATTTTGCAATGACTGCAGCTTGATCGGATGTGATGCCACCTTGTTTTTTGGTCTGGGCAGTGAGAAAAGCCTCCAGCTGATTCAAATCCATATCGGCTGAAGCAATTGACTGTAGGGAAAACAAGAGGAGTAAAAGGGAAAAGCTTGCTCAAAAATACTCTTTAACACTACCAAAAGGTGACATCGTTAGGGTTTTACAACTATCGGATTTTAAAGGGATAGTGCAAACAAATCTGGGCTACGGAAATAACCTGACAACTTCCATTAAAACCAATTTGGAAGTGCCTACCACATCTCAGATTCCCATCGCTGGACAGCTGGAGGAGTCATGGATTGGTAACAGAGACAAGGAAACTGGGAGCACCTTTGGGAATGCAGTACTGGTACAGGATGACAAGGAGGCTCCTCACAATCTGCCTGGCCCTTTCCCGCAGTACACCCCAGGCACACCCAGCTGGTCACTGCTGGCAACACTGGGTCAGGCATGATACTGCTGTTCTCATGGACTATTAAACAGGAAAGCTGGGGCAAACATGGCATGCTCCCAGCAAAAGCTGAAACAAGTGCAGAGACATCCCAACTCATTGCAACATCCACAGCTTCATTCACCACCTCCGCGCCGCAGACAAGGAAGCGAAACTGGTAAATGCTGCACCAGCCAAGGAGGGTGGGCAGCACTGGCCACAGCAGCGTGCTAGCCTCAGCAGGAAAAGCACAAGTCTTCCAAGGGAGGGCGTGAAGCCGTCCTTAAAAATGCAGCTGCAGCTTCTTCTGAAGTTCCCGTGGATTCTGTCAGACTAAACGCTGTATTTGTCTTTTGCAAGGGGGTGTAAGGGATCATTTACTCCTCCTCCCTGCACAGCAACAGAAACTATTCTTCCCAAGCCCCTTTTTAAATAGATGCCCAGTTTTTCCACCTATTTTTCCAAAGCTGATGATCCTACAGCCTCAAATTTGCACTGCCTAACTGGCAATGGTTGCTAAATAAGTCTGTGCCCCTTCACAGGAGGTGGAGAGAGGAAACTGTGGCTGTTTCCCCACCTTAGTCGCAAGCAGACGCTTTTGCCTCATTCTCACACAAAATGGACACAGCTTATCCTAAATGAACATGCCACCTCCAAACACGCTCCGGTATGGGGCACAGGAAGGTGAAGTCCGGCCAACACTGCAATCCTTGGTGTTTTTGGTGTTTGCTTCAATTTAATTTTCCTCGACATGGTATTCCTACTGCTGTACTCCATGCATTCAGGGAAATATCGATCTCGCTTTCATTAACGGGGGGGGGTGGGGGGAGTGACACTGTGTGGCTTTTGGCCAGACGGACACTGTGCGCTTCACATTGCTTGTCTGCAATATTGGGTATCGCTTATCTAAAAACTGTGCTCTGTGAGCTTGCTAAGGGCGCAAGACCTGCTGTTTCTCCCCATTTCATCAGCGATGAACCAAAATTGTCAGCAGGGTGAACTACCAACAGGCTTTGCCACCTTCCTCTAGACTAGACACATGTAAAACTACATGACCTTAGTCACATCAGGGAGTAGCCTGAAATAAAATGGCAGGTAAAAATAACCCCACAAGAACTAGACCAAAACAAAGAGCTCACGGATCACACAAGTCACAGAGAATAGCAGCAGGTTTCCTGCTTTGAACAAAGTGAAGCCAACATCATGACGTGCTCAACCTTCAGCAGATACACCACCACATCCTCCTTATCCTGAGTTTTTTTCCAAGTGAAAAGCAAACTAGAAACAACCCTCCCAAAAAATCACAACAATCTTGTGATCTATAATAGTTATGCTGCCTTTTATCATTCAGTGTATATAAAAGCTACAGCAGAAAGATTTTAGGGGGTTTTTATGTTTGTCTTTGGTGGTGTGGTGTTTTTGTTTTTGTTTTTTTTTTTTAAGAGGGGATGTGCCGCCTTCCCTCACTCTTGCAAAGGATTAGCTGCCATCTGTTACACGATTGGGAAAAGAAATGGCAATCCACACTAGACATAACTGCTTGGCTGTATCAGAGTTCCAGCTTAATAGGAGCATCTGTCAATTTACTATAAAATTTGAGATGCTGTACACCATTCTGTCTTTTGTATAGGGCATTCACCATATCTGTTTGCTTTTATCATGAAGATATTTAACTTAAGAGGTAACTATCCTGTAATATCTAATTAACCTTCATTTTCAAAAGCTGTTCAGACTTAAAGACCTTTCCTATATCCACATTTTAAATCAACAGGACTGTCTATTAGCAACAGTGTGAAATATTCTTAGGGGTTTCTTTTAACCTCACCCCCTCCACAGAACCTTTTTGCAAGATGCAGCAAGATATCTGGCAGTGCTTTGCTAAGCTGATAAAACACAAAGTTCCTTACAGTGCTTGACACATGATACAAATCTGACTTCTAAGTATATCCAAAAGAGGAAGCTTATGACCAAGCTTGCAGTTTTAAGTGTAAGGAAGGCAAAACAGTATTATTAGGGCTTATACAGGACAGTTAAACTTGCATGTTTGTAAAATATCATCAACAGATTGACCATTAGTTAAAAACCAGCGCGAGCTACATTTAAAACCTCTGTACATCATGTACTAAAGCACCCTGATATAGTTTGCTCCCAAAATACTATCACATAAAACAGAGGAAGGAAACCATGTATCAAAATTAACAATCATTTCCCTCTTACACACACAGACAGGTATGCACATGTACACACAATATGGCTCGCTTAATACTGTAAATGTACACAGCTAAGAAAGCAAAGATAACAACCAGATTGTATTTCAGTGGAATATTTATCAGATAATGCATGCTTTAATAATATACCGATATAGACCATCGTTCAGACTAGAATCTCTCTCAGCTTGGAAATACAACTACTACTTAAAAACTCCTTTAAAAAAAATAATATAAATTTTAACTGGAAGTGGGGACAATCAGTGAGTTATACTTCAGTACAGGTGCACAAAGATATTAATGAAAACATATTTTAATTGAAATTCTACAACAAAACCCACCAGCTATGAAGGTTTTCAGGTCACATTAGACACCAACTCATTTTAATATTCTTTTTCATCTTAACCTGGAAACATTACATTGTGGACAGGAAACCTGATATAAGTTAAAAAGAATGAGAGAACAATTAATGTCTTTGCCGATCTTCCATCTCCTTTATTGTACGATCACTTATACAACTCATTCTTTCAACAAGCATAGTTCTACTCCATTGCTCATATGAATGACCGCTTAAATTTTGGACTTTAAGCTTGAGCAAATGTTTTAATTTAACTTTTCAAAAAAATATATTTCGAGTCATATTCTGGACAGCATTACAAACAGTTATTTCCTTTACTTTTAACAATGCTCTTTTAGTACACAGAACATCAAATTACAGTGAACACACCTTACTGATATTTCTAGGGATTAATTTAAAGTTAAAAAATGAGTAGTTCTTCTGTGTTGATAACTAAAGACAGATAAAGTATATCTGATTATAGGTCTCCTTCTCATTCTTTTAAATGCTGGGAGCTTCAGAGGAGCATTTACCACCACCAGGAGAATGACCAGCTGTTGTCCAGTTCCCACAGCAGTGATGAGGAGGGTTTCACTGCCCAAATACACAACACACACACATTTCAGCCTCATTACAGGAAAATTCTCAGGTCTTAAAGGTGTTGAAACCTATTTTACCCACCAGCTCCTACAGCTGAATCACTGTCAGCATTGGTTCAAGAGGGTTACATCTTATTAATGCCAATTACTTAGTCCAGACAGACTTTGAAGTGCAGGATCTACAGCAGTAACTCGAGTCACTGTACTGTCAGCGGCACACATCATTGTATTACATAGAATTTATAGCCTGAGCCAAGCGTGTGCACATGGAGATCCTGCCTTAGCAGTTTCCCACCTCATCTCTTCATCAGTCATCAATAACCGCACTTTTGTAATATATTATCACAGCCCCCTTGTTATTTACACTGCCCCATCTCTACTTTCTACAGCACATCAAGAAATGTTGTGTTAAAGTATGACACCGAGGAAAAAAAGGTTATGTAGGATCTAATTACAGTTTTTATTGGTAATCACAAATGATTGACTATTTCAACATAAAAATCTTCAACAAAAAGCAGAAAGTTAGAGTATCATAGCTGTTCTATGTCAGTAATTTAACTTACATTACTACAACTATTCACTCAAGTGACTAAGCAAAAAAACCACCTATTTTTGAAACTAGAGTCTGTAAGGTATTAAAATTTTTCTCAGATTATATATTTTGAGATTTGTTAATATATATTTCCCCCCCCAGAAAGCACAGCTTATGGACAGCATGTCATACTACAAGCATGCAAATCCTACCCTTGGCAACTGGCTACACCTTTCTTTCCAGAGGCTGGGCAGGTGCTTTTAAACAACAAGAAACAGTTTTGGTCATACTGACTTCTTGTATTCATCTTCAACACATACCCACTATGTCTTCAAATATAATTCAGCCAGTAAAAATATGACTTCAAATACTATTTCCTTAATGGAACAATATTTGAAAATCTGGAGAGTTTTGTATTGGCTTAATTAGATCCATTAGACATGTGCCTTGGTACCCAGAACAGGAAAACAGACTTAAATTCATTATCTCTTCTGAGAAATAAAGCCTGACAAGCATGCAATACTAGTGAGAAACAACAATTGGTAAAACCCACTGGGAAAAAAGAACACATTTCATTTCCAGCAACAAAACATTACTTATCAACCATTATGGAAGAGCTCCAAGAGCTGTCCATGCCAGCATGTGTAGGCATTTTCTCCAGCTGACCCTCAAAACTGAAGGCTGCTGCCAGCCTGTAGCACAAAGAAACCACAAGCTCAGAGAAACAAACAATTCAGTGCCATGTACAGTGTTAATGAACTTGCCTCTTCAGGTTTTTGGGAAGTGGGGGTGAGAGGCTATTCCTGTATCACAACCCTTGTAATTCGGATGCTTAGAAATACAACCTTGAAAACTGTTTCTCAGACCTTTGGAGTACATGCATGGAGAAGGGGGGGACCAGCTGCAGACAGGAGAACGTGCCAAGGGACCCCGATCATCCAAAACACACAAAACCAATTCTCGTTACAGGATACTACACATTTCTTTCACTCGTCATCCTTAAAATACAACCTTGATGGGATATAGGGCAAACAGGGGGTGCCTGCTGCATGAACTTTGGGGTATTTAGCTTCTTTCTCCTTATCTTAAAAAAAAAAAAAAAAAGGCAACTTAGGAGAGCAGGGGGGGAACAGAAGCGACTCTCATCATCTTTGGGTGTAACAGCACACGGGGGTCCTAGTGACACTAAGCTATTTGTCAAAGTTAGCTCAGCACCTTCTTCTGCAAACAGCTTCAGACAGGAGGAGTATGAGAACATCTCTGGAACTCTGTGGTCTCTGGGTCCTCCTTCATAAGTATGTACTAACCAGACTCTCTCCCAAGGGCTGCTGAGATATCCAGTCCTGTAATAAATGAGCTGTTCCCATAGATGTTCCCTGGATATTAGTCCAGTAGACTTTCCCACGTTTCTGGAGACACTGGAGGTTTTCAACTAGTTGGTAGGTTGTGTCTCACAAAACACTGCTTATTAGAGTTCAAGAGCTCTCCTGAGAATTGGAATTAAGATAAAATTAGATGCAACAGTCTGCTTGTCTGCACTTGAAAATGGTGATCCATCTTTCTGAAAAAAGCCCAAAAGTAGAGGCTTCTACATCCCCTGCAAATTTGTAAGTCAGAAATCACAAGTGACCTTAATATATTTAGTATTTCTACATCAAAGTTGAAAGATTTTAACTAACCTTTAAGTCTTCATCTAATCCACAGATCACAGAAATTTCTTGTATTCAAGTTCCATGCTATGGCCCAATATTATTTTAGCTTGCTTCTTATTGAGCTATAATACACAGTTAAAAGTGAAAAAACAGCTAACTGTGAATCATTAAGAGGACAATAATATATACATTGCTTAAAACCTGTGGTTTAATTTTTTTCTGGCATGTAATAGATCTTCTGCAACACCTATTTCTTATTCCAACCTGTAGAGCCTTTTGATTCATTGCTGAGGAAACACTAACCAGGTCAACATTCAGTAGACTTGTAAACATTTTTAAGTTAGAGTTATTCTGATTTTCTTCAAGCTTTTTTCTTAGACAGGAGGACTCACAACACGCAACAACAACAACAACAACAACAACAAACCTTCCAACTGCAGATGGGAAAAACGTGTGTGCATGATGAAGTTTCAGGCAAAATTACAACCTTCCTCCACTTCTAATCTTATTAAGTTTGATTCCACCCAGACTTGTTAAACATGCACATGGAAGATAAAACTCTTCTCAATGGGTTGCTCCCATACTTCTTGACTGACGCCTCCATTTTCTCCTCCAAGGTTCCCAGGTTCCCACCAAGCAGAAACCCCCCAAGCTCCCAAGCTCCTATTTTTTTTTTTTAATAAAAGCTCACCAAACCCAATGTTCTCTGCTAAAATTACTTTTTCATTTGAACATGAAGTTCAATAACAGGGGAGTAGATATACGGCTATTTTTGGTCTAGTTTACAATCAAACGCAAAAGAGATCTCAGCATTAGCTTTTAAAAGCATCTGAAGTGACCACAACATTTTTTCCGCCTGCCTGCCTCTACCATTAGTCTGTGTGTCTGCTAGAAATGACCAGTTTGAACTCATAATTCCATAAAACACCACTTCCTAAATTTATTTGCAGGAGGTGTCATTTTTCTGTGGTATGAAGACTCATTTGATGACAAAGGAGGAAGAAAGGTTGATTAAAATAGGCAGCCACCAGATAAACCGCAACCTGAGCCATGCTCCTGTGGTCAGATCTTACTTCCTGCAAACCTGCTGTTCTAAGCTCAAAAAGGTGGCTCCCCCACCCCAACCCTATCCTAAAAAACATCTTTAGCTGATGGAAAACTGAGAATCATCAGGATTAGACTGCCTGGACTACTTAAAGATTCTGTCTAGGCTTTACACCACTTACAGAACAAGAATAATTTAAAAAAAAAAACAACCCAGAACAAGCCCACCCAGTAATAACATTAGTCATAGCTAGAACTTCAAACAATGCTTGTGTACTCAAATTACAAATAGATACTAAAAGCTCAGATTTTAAGCAACAAACATAAAACCACCCAGCACCCTTCCTGAATAATAGTTTCCAAACTACTTATATTATTTAAAATAGAAAGAGGAAGATATATACAAGAAAAAAGGCAATGGAAAGCCCTTCTCTGAGAGTGCAGGTAGGCATTGGACAGAGGGAGAGAAAACAGGAAACCAAAAAAATAAGGAAATGTTCTACTAATAGCAGATATACCTGCCACTACAAGGGTCAAATAGGAGGATTGAAAATATATTAAAATTAAAATTAAAAATACAAATATAAATTGTCCATCCTGGCCTGTACTCAACTGAACTACAGCAAAAAAATCCCAAGCTTTGCTGTAAGTTTTCTCCTCACTTGAGTCAAATTCTTCACTGTGCTTTAGCAAGCATTTTGCCACTTAGGGTGGAGGCAAAGAAATGTCACATTTCCAGTAGTTCTTAAACATGCACCTGTGTTACAGACAAGTTTGACAGGTTTAACCTTTTTCAAAACAAATGTGCATACACATGTGCTCCCTGAACTATGCTTCAGCAGAAGCAAGTTGTTTTCTTGGAGAACATATAAATCTTTGAAGGTTACATTATTCAGCCTAAAATGGGATCTTCAGTCCTCCTGAAGGAGGCGGAATGGAAACCATTTAATGCAGTATTGCTAAAGACAGATGAAAATAAAAGGCAGAGAGAGGTCCAGACAGGACAGAATAAATACCAGATGGTAAATACAAAAAAAATTCAAGGGAGGGTAGAAAAAGCAGGGAAAGAGGGAGAGGCAGACAGACACAGTGACAGTCCCGGAACTGGTGACATGACCTGTCGTTCCTCTAAGAGATCACGTGGTCTGCGTTTTTTCCTGCTCCTCTGTTCTCTTACAATAAAATAAATGAGAACTGTGTTTATCAGGTTCCTACAATCATTCTGGGAAAAGTACTTGCTGCTGTGGACTACTGCTTCATGTTTAATCTCGTTTCACTTAAGAGAGTTAAAAATAGAAGGTGGAACAGCTCATATTTTGAAGGCACATGGAAAAAAAAATGTTGTAGTCCTATCCTGAGTGCAGTAACGGTGCGGACATTAGCAGAGCTTATTGTAGCACTCTGCAGGCAGCAACCCTGTCAGGCAAATCAGGCAATCAGGCAACGTACAAACTTGCTTTGTTATGAACCAGGCACAGAAAACAGAATTAGCATCATGAATTAATTTTCAGTTTTACTCAGTGTATCTTGATTGTTTGCATCTTAAAAGTTAATCATTAACTCAGCTAATCTCCCCCTTGGTTTACATTTGGACATCAGCTTCTTTTATTGCAAAGCAGTGCTCCAGCAGTGAACAACATGAAATACATGAGTCACACCCCTCAACTGTATGATGTCTTGCCATATACTCTTGATTTGGAGCCAAATTCCAACTCCAGGCTCAGCTTTTCCTCCCTTCACTGCTATATCGTACCTTATCTGCACTATTCTGGATGATAGCTGGAGTTACATTTTCCTACCTGGAAGCAGAAGAGTTCCTACACTCCTAAACCAGGCTCACACCACAGCACATCACTGCCTTAGCCCACAGACACATTTCACAGTAGCAAAGAGATCAGCAAGTAAAGGAGACAAGTTTACAGACTACATAGTTTCAAGGGAACCAAGCAAGAGTGCTTTACCATCTGGTCATTCATCACCTATTTTGACAACTCGTCTTACACGTTGACAGGTTTGACAGGCGAGAGGTAAGCTTCCAGTCTCAGGATACCAGCCGGCACGGATAAAATGGTTTTCCCCCCTGTCAGCTCTGTGAAATATAAAACACTTTCCCCAAACCAGTAGCAGCCATGGTGGTTGTTAACAGCTGAGCATTCATAAGAAGAAAGGAGCAGCAGGTCAAACCCTTCAATGTAGGAATCACAACTCCTTTGTAAAGGTCCCCACTCACCTCCTGGTGCTGGAAAACACTTGATGGGGAGCAAAGCCCAAGCTGGGAAGCTCAGAAGAAACCATCCTTCACTTTCCCATAAAGATTTAAGTACTATTTGCTGTATCTACAATGCCCTTAGAAATAAATATAATAATTTTTTTGGGGGGGGAAGAAAAAAAAAAGGCTACAGATAATGAAACAGCCAAAATATAAATCTGAAAGTATTCTCCCATAAAATCACATTAAATATTAATGACTGCTTTAGTTACGCCAGAGGGTGTTCTCTATTTCTATCAGGTTAGGCTCCCAACTAAGACATCTGTCGGTAGAGCTGGCCAAGTAATCAGGTTTTCCAGCGAGTTTGTGGGAACAACTCCCCACCTCTGTGCCTCCACAGACAACGTTCACTGCCCCAGAGAGCTGCACATCCACGACAGTAGTTTGCACAGCTTGCAGGCATGCATGTTACAGAAATTCACACACCAGCCACCATAATAGGGTTCAACTCTAAGTTTTCTGCTCAAGTAAGCCAAAAAGAGATTCTTCTATAAAGTAATGTTTATGAACAGCACTACAGCTCGAGCTGGATGCCTCTGAAGAGGGACCTCAAACAAAGAAACCCCTGGGCAATTATACCCTTACAATCTAAATTCCCCACCCCTCACATGACAACCTGGACCAGTAGTAACATCAAGGGTCTGAGGTCTTCCAGTTCTCCATTGGGTCCTTTCATCATCTCCAGGCAGGCCATTTCTTTTCTTATCTCTAAGGTTGCAGCTTCTGTTAATAAATGCAGCTTCCTCATCTTCTGGCTTGAACCAGCTCTGGGCCCTTCCTTTCCTTGACTAGGTACAAGTTCAACATACCAAGGTGAAAGTTCACAGCTTGCAGCCTAAGGCTTAAGCAAATGGAGCTTCTAATGCTGAGGAAGTTATGCTAAACAAGTTCTACATAAATAGTCGTAGTTTCACACATCACACGCTCACCCTCCCCCCATCCTCTCCTGGGGATGGGGGAGAGAAGGGAAGAGAGACCTGTGGGTTGAGATCAGAACAATTTAATAACTAAACTACAATAATACTGAAAATAATAATAATTATGATAATAACAGTAATATATACAAATACACAAATGAGTGACACACAGTGATACTCTCACCACCCTATGACCAAGGCTCAGCCCATTCCCAGCTAATGATCCTGGAGCAGGAAGAGTCTCGAAACCGCAATCCCAGAATGGAGATAAGAGCCCGAGTGTCCAAGAGACCGAGATGACCCTGACAGAGGGGTGACCCAGACAGAGACAATGCAGAGTGAGAGAGATAACTTCCGCACTGAGCCTCATGTCTATACTGGGCAAGATGTGCATGATATGGAATATACCACTGGCCAATTTGGGTCTCAATCCTAAATCCAAGATCGAATCCCAGGCTAGCAATTGGGGCTGTACTCCCTCCCAGCTTCTCCTGCACCTGCAGACACTGGCACAGCAGAGAAGCTGAAAAGCCCTTGACTGGCCTGGCAACAGCTATAAACATCAGTATGTTACCAGCTGCCTCCTCAGCACAAATCCAAAACACAGCCTCACACTAGTGACCATGAAGAAAGTAAACTCTGTCCCAGCTGAAACCAGGACAGTAGCATACCTAATCGCACAATACACACCACCAGTGAAAACTGTTTGGTGTCAAACAAAATCCAGCTTTAGATTTCACTATCACAGGCCCAAACAGCTAAAAACTTCAGTACTCAAATGCTCCAAGACAGCGAAGTCTATGGCATCAAAAATAATTCAATTTTTCCTGTGGCTTTTCTTTGGCTTTTAGTCAAATTGGAGGCTACTTACACTCAGTAAGCTTCCTACCATTTGTCCACACAAACTGGAAAAATCACTCCAGCACTTTCTCTTCATGACAGGAATTTATAGATTTCCTGACATGTCATAAGATGAATCCTGTGAAGAGAAGCACTCTTCCTACTGAGCAAGGAACAACTGACACTCTTCTAACCTGGTTCACAACAAGCCAGAGACAGATCTCTCTCTCTTAGTCATGCAGGAAGAGACTCTACACAATGGATGCAAAATATTTATCAGGGAATGTAGTGACAGGATGAGGGGTAAGGGTTTTAAGTCAAAAGAGGGTAGATTTAGAGTAGATGTTAGGAAAAAAAATTTTCCTATGAGGGTGGTGAGGCACTGGAACAGGTTGCCCAAGAAGTTGTATGTACCCCATCCCTGGAGGTGTTCAAGGCCAGGCTGGATGAGGCTTTGAACAACATGGTCTAGTGGCAGGGGGGTTGGAACTCGATCTCCAAGGTCCCTTCTAATCCAAACCATTCTATGATTCTATGAAAACAGAGGCATGCACACAGGTACTCGTCGCGTATCAGGAGGCATGCCTAGTAACTGATGGGAAAAAAGTCCTTCTGCAAAGTTGCATCAGCTACTTGTGCCTTTGGGCTCCTTAGAGTCCTCAAGAGAGCCATCTTAGAGGTCTCAAGAGGTCTGAAGCAGCATAACTACCTCTAGCCTCTTGAGGACCCATCAGTAAAGCACAGCTCAGGTGACCTTTGCATCTCACCCGCAGCACTGGGAAGCAAACCACGGAGCTATACTGCAAGACCCCAACCAGCCTCAGAACCACAGCTTATCATCTTCATCCTAGGCAATGTATGAGAAATTAGTGTGTCACTGAATGGTGTTAGAAGGGCATTAATTTCTGACCTATCTCTGCATGCATACACACTATGTAAACACATACGTGTAAGCACCTTACAAATATCTGACCATCTACTAAAACTACAGTACACTGCCCAAAACTGCCATTTCTTCTTCTACAGAAAAAGGAGTTATGAATATCTTGTTCACTTCAAAAAAGGTAAAAATTGAGTCTAATGAAAAATGCAAAATAAATCACAACTAATTCAAATGTATAAAATATTTGTACCATATTTGTCCATGTAAATCTAAAGGGTACTTATACAAACAGCTTGTTAGAACAGAACATAAACCAGAAATGGCAAAAAGTATAAAAGAACAGCACATCTGATGTGACAGTCGGAAGAGAGACAACAAAGCCATGTGTAAATGTCAGACAAGGAGTAAAAATGACTTGCTTATTTGCCTTTTACGCAGATACTACTTCAGTGTCTGCATATATTTTCAGAATATATTTCATAATCCTGGCATCATGGTTTATAGAGATTGCAAAGGGAAAGAAAAAACTACTCACAAGCTGAGGTAGGAATCTTTTGGCAGAGATCCCAAAGAATCTCAAACAGAAAAAAAAAATCTAACCTTATTTGTAAAAAGCACAGAATTTCACTCAAACTGTATTTATATTGCCACTTATTATTGTTACGGGGAGAAAGATACATGAAAATTTTGTGTATGTTAATATATTTCTGAAAGCATGTGAGATAATTACAAAACTATTTTAAAAATAATTAGAAAAACACTTACTTTAAGCCTAAAAATTGTTTGGACAAGTTGGTATTATTTCACATTTGTTCTGCACAGTATATTTTATGTCTTCTTTCAGTGAGATTCTGTTGTAATCTATTTTTCCTTACGTGGAATGACACACAAAACAGCATTGTTAAGAGGTAAATATAGAAGATTACTAAGAATTAGAGGGATAAAAAAATGTATTCCAAGATCTCTGTCACCTTTAGAAGTGAAACACACAGTCCTCAAGAAGAGCAGGTAAACAGGTACCAAACCCCACGGGGACTTGAGGAGGAGGGAGTCACAGGCTTGCTATACAACTATAAAACTACCAACTGTATAAGAGGTTGAGTACTCTGAATTAGATCTTGGGCTATCAGCTATAAACAGGTGCTTGTGCACTGTAAACAAAGTGAACGGTAAATTCCCCTTGCTTTGTTCAAACAGTCCAATTTTAAATCATCAGGCACTCAAAAGTAGCATAGGACGATTTGATTTCCTTGTATGATTTGCAAGATTTAGTTTCCTTGTATATGACTACTATATACAATGGAAAACAATTATGGAAAATCTACTGTGCTTAAGCTTCAGGTGTTCATAATACATGACAAAAATGCCCCAAAACAAAACAACAGTTTGGCTTTCCCAATAATGAACTCCTAATCCTTCACAATGGAAGCCATCCATGTTCCTGTCAGTTCTGACTTCATATATTAAATCCTTTTTTTTTTAAAGTTACTGTGTAAAGCATGTATTCATAATGATAATTACAAAATTTTTAAAAAGGGGTATTTCAGGTTCTGCCTGTAAAGAAAGTTGCTCGCTTTATCTTGTTCTAAAGGCAATGATTCTCTAAGGACGAACTTGGAGCCCTCAGCAAGCTGCAGCCAACCCTTCCTGGCCAGGGAGGCTCGCAGGGAGCAGACCGGCCACTCAGACTGCAGATCAAGTTGCCAGATGTTCTTATCTGACAACTTCTGCCCCATTGGGCTCAATGACTAAAACATCAGCAAACAGAAGACTTCATGTAACAACTGTAGCATCTGGTATTTTGTGCTGCTAATGCTTTTTCTTCTTTTTCAACTAAACTACTATTAAAAAAAATCAACCTCATCTCAACATGTTGAGGAGTTTAAGGCTCCATCATACTTGGTCACCAGACTGAAAGAAATCCAGAAAGTACAAGACACAACATGGAATAATTCTAGCCACACAGCATTTTCACCACTAAGTTTTTGGTACTGTCAGCTTTGGAAAAAAAAAAAAGTTATTGAATATACTGCATCCAGTTGCCACAAATTAGCACAGTAGAAAAACTAGTGTACATCATACTAAGACTGTAGCTGCTAAGCAGTAACAGAAACGGAAAACTTCAGATGTTCAGCTTGTAAAAAGGTTGACTTCTAAATGTCATCCAAATTTTGCTAGCTGTGAACTTCAGTGGCTGAAGTGAGTGCCACAGCTCTGCATGTTTGGCAGGGTGTTGGTTATTCAATGCATTTACAGCTCTTTCTGCTGCTTTCTTCTTGTTCTGAAGTTTCTGTGACATGAGGATGTATGTATTAGAGATTAAACCCACCTCAATGTAAAAGATCCACTGACTAGTCTCTTTCCCTGGTAAAATTTTTATTTGCAATTAAAAATATAAATGTATATTTGAAGAAAGAAAGAAGACTATTATCTGCTCAGATGAGTGGCAGCATCATGCAAGACTGGCAAGGCTGGAATAAGAATTTTTACTCCATTGCAAACTTCAGCACTCTCCTGGAACAAGGAAGCACTAATCCTTCTTCACACCCATCATAACAGATGCAATTCTAAAAGTATTGAATAACAGCCTTTCCTTTACTTTTAGACCTTCTTTATACATCAAACTGAAGAAGAGACGACCCCAGTTCTCCCCTTTTCATAGGCCACATTTAAAGAGCAAAGACAACTCATGCTAGTCCAGAAGATCACCAGTTCTGAGGTAATGGCTGTGAACTTCATTACCCTCTTCAGCATTTCCCCCACACTTCTGGGAATAGGGAATGGAGCATTAGTGTTACTGAAATAAAGGCACAAAACTACACATGAAGCCTAAGGGAGTCTTTTTCCCTTTTCAGATATACTCCATACAGCATGTGTTTGATGAATACTAATTAAGAATAGCAGAAGCATTTAATTTGTAGCAATGAACTTCAAAGGCAAGATCTGACTCCCTAGTCTTCAATCAGAGTAGACACTTGTTATAGGTCAAGAAAAACACTGCAGGGATCAGACTGGACTAAATAATTACAGCCTTTCCATGCATGTGTGCGCACACACACGCATATATATGCGCAACATATGCTAATCAAACACACACACACACACATATATATATGTAATTTAGGCTAACCATACCTGTGTGGGGTTTTTTTTGAGAAATAAAGAGTGCACGCAAAACTTACTTGTGTTATTAATGATGAAAATTCTACAAATGTGATGAACTGAACCAAACATTCGGATGGGAAAAGGTAAATCAACAGGATACAAAGCACCAGGACCACCAGGGAATCCAACTTTCTCAGAAGCACGCTGTTCTGCAAGTCCATTAACATACAACTAGCAGATTTTCAGTAGGGCATTATAAAACTAAGACTTAATGCAGAGTTATTATAAACATGAAGAGCTGGCCTTGACCTGCCTGCCCTAGGTACGACAAATAGGGCAGCCCCCACCTCGGCAACTGGGACAAAACAACTAGATCTCAGCTTGCAGAGATATAATCAACACTGTAATTGAGGAAAAACAGAGAGAGAGATTAAGAGAGAGAGACTTGTGTCTCGTTTGGGCAATATGGAGTTTACCACACCTCTTAGACATCAATGACACAGGTCTGCCAACTTCTTTTTAATTTACCGCTTTTCCATAGTTAAGCACATAAAAAAATGATACAATACAAAAGGTAAGTAAACCATTAAACGTAAGGTAAGCCATTCTTACTGAAGTGGCACAGTTATAGCATATTGGCACTTTACAATCTCAAATGAAACAAGTCTTGGATTGGCCTCGTTAGGTAATAACCTTTCACCTCTGTCTCACGCCTGAGTTATAGAAAATACCACTTATTAAATGAACTACATAACAACAGAGGGAGTCCTCCTGGTTCTGGCTGCCATCCCGAGTTGCACTCACAGTTGCACAGCAGTAGGAAGCCTACGAGGTTTGTCATGCGGAGGTGCGGATTCCTTGCTCACACCCCGTCGTTCAAACGACAGCCCGATTTGTAGAAGTCTGGTCATAGTGCAGAATATCACCTCCACGTCCCGCAGCTACCAGCAATAACACTGCCTTCTGCACATCTCTTCAGTAACTGCAATAGCAATGAAAACAGTATTGCAAATATGAAAGGCTTTAACAACATTAACACTGAGTTTCACAACTCGAGAAATCGCAAAATAATGACTATTTAAAAAATCCAGAATGATGCAGGTACATTGTTATTTCTGGCTGATACATACAAGCAGTAAATTGTTGTTCTAGGCAGTGAGGCACTGATCTGTTACCAGTCCTGTCAATGTTTTTCAACCATGTAACAGCCTGCAGCCGACCTTCCTCTCCAGTTCATTCTTCTGAAGAATTTTCCCCCTCCACTTTACGTTACTCCTACAGCCACCAGCTGCACCAGTCCTTATTCGACCTGACCACACATACGCATACCTAAAATCTAAAATAATTCATATTGAAGCACTAATAGGAATGCTTTGGGGCAGTATCCATGAACATTTTCATCACCACAATACAGCAGGTACTAGTTCAAGTAACCATTCAATTTTCTATCCTCCTAAGATGACACTGAAATAGGGCAAAGAAAGCAGCAATAACTGTAGGCTCACATACCGAGAACAGAAAATGCTGCAACACCAGATACTGCAGAGGCGGCAACTGAGCTGTGTTCAGATCAGTGAGCTATTGAATAGTGGGGTTTCACTAAATTAAAAAAAAAAAAAAAAACACAAACCAAAAAACTAGGATTGTCTTTGACTTGTTCCAGGAAACATCAATCAAGATAATAATTTTCTCATGTACATCCAACTGTAACACTGTAGACATTCCCTCCCTCCTGAAATTCTACGCAAAGTACTGCTAGTGTATTTTTGCCTAGCCCAATAAAAAAACCCAATTATTCATAATAAGTACAGTCATTCGCTGGAGTGAAAGGTATAGTACTATGCAAGATGCGTACTTGGGTAGAAAGCACCTCATATGGACACTGTTGATACTGCTTTACAAGTAACTTGTTTTCTTTCACCTGAATTGAGACAAAAGAGCATGCATACTGAGTTATCTTTTTAGCTAGCAGATGCAAGTACAACTGCAGTTCTAACCAGCAGAAAGCAAGGAGTCTCTCCCATTAACTCTTCCCAAATGATTTATCTCAACCTTCAGACCGAGGCTGCTCCACCTCTCAGCCTTGCAGAAGCTTGGACAACTGCAAACCGCGCATGAGTTGATGACTCAGCCCACGTGCTTGAGGAATCACAAGGGAGAAGGAAGAATGACAACTCTCTTCCCTTATTAGAAAATCCAGGAAGCCATTTATTTCCTATCAGTGGCCATCAACAGAAACCCTGCTGGAGAAGATGCAAAGGCCTTTCTTTATCCTCCAGAACTCAGTGGACCCTACAACTTTTTCTGCTCCAACTTTTCAGCTAAGGGCGGACCCCTTTTTATGAAGATCTCTTCCTTCTCAAGCAGGGGCAGTAATGCTTTGGGACTTCCTCTCCAATTAACAACACAACTTCATAGGGAAATGACTGCAGTCCCTAGCAGAAAGAGGACAGTCTTTAGGGACAACACATGTCAACATCACTGATCAGCCTCCAAAGCACCCACAGTTTGCCGGTGCTCCTCCAGAGCATTTTATACACCAAACAGTTTTATCCACTAGTGGCACTGAGCTTTCCCCCCCTTATAAGCCTTTAGATCAGATTTTCGATCAAAAGGTTTCTTATTCAACAGATTTTCTCCAAAGGCACAAGGAAAAGTAATCACTAGAAATAGCTGGTCATTCTGCAACATAGAAACAGCTTCAAGATGGGATGTACATACACCGTGCATGCCAGTGACACAACAGAGCCAGGTAACAATGGTACCATCAGCCCCCTAGCTGAGAACAGTGAAATGAAACATCACAGCCACTAGAAAAATCTGGTAAAATATCAGCATGAAAACCACCAACAGAAGAGGGCTAGTGAATGTTATAAAGTGTATGTATAGAGTTTGGCGCATCTTATAGGTTTAATATCAAGCTCTTGGTGCTCACACATTACTTAAGTACAGGCTGATTAATATTTTACCAATGACATACCAGGATATTTATTACAGATGGTGACACCCTCCGTATTTGTGAAAATAAATACTTATAAATCAAATATTTTATTCCTCATGCCAAAATTCTTGTTGTCATTTAGCCAATGTACAGTTTGTTTCAAAGCAGAAGAGCAAACCAGAACACTCCAACACATCACCAAATAACGTTCAGTAAATCCAATAGACTACTACCACCAAAAGGAACACAGTGGAATTACTCCAGATGTAAAGTAACTTTCAATACCAGTGCAATACAGTAAATTAAACCTGTGTAAGAAGGAGACAAATTTAGTATTTTAATCAGGATGAAGAAGTCTTTGAAAACCAAAAAAGCTAGGGTGAGAATCCACACAAGCTGGTCTCCCCCAGTCTCTCAATGGTTCGCAACCTTATGGGTCAGGAGGCTGGGAAGTGCGAAGGCAGCGGGGAAAAAACAACTGACAGAAGAACACTGAAAGGATACAGTTCTCCAGGGCCAGCCTTCCTGGGGCTTTGTTCTGCCTTCCAGGATACTCACACAAAAAACGAGATTTTTAAAAAAGCAAATGTAATAAGGTAACATGATTTCTCTACAAAATAAATTTGGCATTTTAGAAAGAGGTCAGATGACCCATGCACGTTCAGCAGATCTATGGGCAGGAAACAGCCGTAGGATGCAGATCATAACAACACCTTTTATAAGTACAAAACCAGGACTACTCTATACACAAACCAGAGGAAAAGAAACATTTAAATACTTACTGCTGCAGTAAATAGGATACTGATTCACCTCCATACTTTGGCCCTTATTAATCTCCATACTTTTCACAGGTGCCATGCTTTGCACAGGTCGAATGCAACAAGGTACAGGAAAGTCCTTATTTATAGTCAGGTCTAATACAAGAAGGTGACTGATTTATGGTACTGATCTATGATTACTACTTAGAAGACATGAACTACTACAGCAATTGAGTCAGAAGTCAATGAATCCCTCTGCTTCTAACCATCAAGAAGATGCGTGTCAGCCAAAAAACTCCTCTTGAGACAGGAATGTGGCACTATTCAACCCATACAATTTAGGTGCTCATATTTCTTTAAAGTCAACAGAAGACAGTATAAGACATCTAATCTTTTCCCCATTGATCATACAAAGGGCCTAGGCTTCTAAATGAGGTATTTGAAAATAAACAGTATGGACACTTCCCGAAAGAATATATTTGGTACAATTAGGTATTATTATCAATGGAGACACAAAAGTTACCTGTGTTCTTCTGAACTTTAGGTGCACACAAGGGAAACAGCTGCATAAACAAGACTCTGACTTTCTGTTGCTATTCTGGTGTTTGCTCCCCTTCCTCCATCACCCACAGGAGGAAGGAAAAAAAACAAAACCACAAAAAAGATAACACAAACACTGCTGTTAACATTTTAATCCTGCAGATTTTTCACAATTACTTAAATATCAAGACTGGAATAAATTTGCTCAGAAATTCACGTGACTACTGAAAAGGAAGGGACAACACAGATCCTCAAGTGGAGCTTGCTCCTTCAGGGGCTGAGCATCCAAGATGTGTGTCCAAAGACTAAAAGAGGAATGCTTTTTGAGTTTGTTGTTATCAGCAAATACAATATAACATCAAAAAAAACACCACACTTAAGTTCACAGAGATAATAGAAGTATTCCAGGCAGCTCTCTGAAGTATGCACATACGTGTTTTTGCAGTTCTCAGCTGCTTAAAGATTTAGTTAAGCAACTTGTAGGGACAAGATGATTTCCCCCTCCCCCTGCCACATTGTTCCACTGAAAGGATGAAAGGAAACAGCTCACACCATCTCTGTGTGATAGCTTCAGACAGTCAGCTTTCGCAAGTGGCAGAGATTTGCAGGCTTGCTGTGAGAAATAAAAAGGAGGCACCACAAATAATAGCTAGGACAATGGATTTCTCCACTGGATAGATGGAGGGAAAGGAAAATAAATTTAAGCTTCCCTACTTCCAAAGCACAACTCTAATACAACCTCCCCCCCTCCACCCCATACTAGGAGGTGTGAAAGACAGAGGGCCCTCAAAACGACCAGAAAGCCACAGGATTTTTTTAGGATGCTCTAGAACGGAGATCCTAAAAGTATCCACATGACATAGGTGTTACCTCCTTTAAGTCACCAACTACAAATAAGCACCCCAAAATCCATCCATACTCGACATGAAGTTGTGTCTGTACAAAGTAGTTTGTGTATTGCTTAGCTCAAAACTTCACCTTTAAATTGTGTTGAACTGCACAAACTTTGGTTATTTCCCAGGAATTTTGTCCATAAGGAGATAAAACGAGCCGTGGCCATGGAGACCATGAGACACACCTGACAACAGTGAGATGCTAACTCACATTGGGAGGCCTCAAAGCCCACAGCTGTTACCAATTTTGGTTCTTAAAGCAGCACATGTAGAATGTGATATTCCCTCCCCAACACATTGCCATTCCCTTAAGTTATGTGTCTATGTTACAACAACGGGTAAATATCCAATAATTTTAATCATCTGTCTTTTCTGGAGCCTGAACTAACATAACATCCTGAATATGACATCTCAACAGTGCTTGAATAAGTTGTCTTTGAGAGGGAAAGAAAGAAGAAAAAACAAACAAAAAACAAACCACAAAAAACCACAGAGACAAAACCAGAGTCTTAAGTCCTGCAACAATCAGTCTTTACGATTAAGCTGATAATATTCATTCCAGAGTTTTCAGGGCATCACCTGAATTTGATCACTAAAGAAATAATGGACTCTTCTCAAAAGCAGAAAATAAGTGCCAGCATCCTCACCCAACTCCAAATCTATTAACTACATCTGCACACCTAAGTTTCTCTAGCTATCACCTCTGATACCCATCAGATCTTTTCATGAGACAATACAAACTCAGGAACTTCACAGTAAGTCTCTTCTTCTTCCTCCCTTTGAGTTATCCAATAATCCCACAGAAAACTGTCAGCTCACAGAGCAGTCCAGAAAGCACCAGAGTTGTCAGAAGGCAGGAAGTGGCAGTGGATGGTGCAAAAAGAACAAGAATCCATCCTGCTCTTTCACAATAACATACTTTCCAAATGGCATACTGCATCTTGCAGAACACATGGCAGTTCAGAACACACCTGACTGCCCTGTGCACCAAGGCCATTGTCTTCAGGCATGAGCAACAATAAAGAAACATCAAATTTAAGTGGTATGTTTCACACACACAGTTCTTTATCTGATCCACAAAAAGAGAGGCTGCTGCTAACAGTGCTGTGGGCACAGCATAATTATCACAGAACGGTTTGGGTTGGGAGGGACCTTCAACACCATCTGATTCCAACCCCCCTGCCATGGGCAGGGACACCTGCCACCAGACCAGGTTGCTCAAAGCCTCATCCAGCCTGGCCTTGAACACCTCCAGGGATGGGGCATCCACAGCTTCCCTGGGCAACCTGTTCCAGTGCCTCACCACCCTCACAGGAAAAAATTGCTTCCTAATGTCTAGTCTAAATTGCCTCTCTTTCAGCTTAAAACTCTTACCCCCCTGGTCCTATCACTCCACTCTTTATCAGGAATGCCTCCCCATCTCTTCTGTAGCCCCCTTTAAGTACTGGAAGGCTGCTGTAAGGTCTCCCTGGAGCCTTCTCTTCTCCAGGCTGAACAAGCCCAACTCTCTCAGCCTGTCCTCGTATGGGAGGTGCTCCAGCCCTCTAACCATCTTCACGGCCCTCCTCTAGACCTGCTCCAACAGGTCCATGTCTTTCCTGTGCTGAGGGCTCCAGAGCTGGATGCAGTACTGCAGGTGGGGTCTCAGGATAGCGGAGCAGAGGGGAAGAATCACCTTTGACCTGCTGCTAATACTTCTTTTGATGCAGCCCAGGACACGGTTGGCTTTCTGGGCTGCAAGCACACACTGCCGGCTCATGTTCAGCTTCTCATCAACCAACACCCCCAAGTCCTGTTCCTCAGGGCTGCTCTCTATCCATTAATGAGAGACTAAGCTGTGTTCTCTGCTGAATCTGGTGATGCCGCATGTAATAATTTGGTCATTTAAAGCAGCACCTAACTGTTCATCTCCTGGGCTAACACACACGTTTGCAGTAACATACTGACTCCTGATACAGAAGCAGTAACACAGAGAAGAAAAGAGGACATTTTACAGCAATTTGTATAGAAAAAAGCACATACATACTTACTTTTGACCTTGTAACAAAAAAACACAGACAAAAGCAAGCAAAGCCAATTCCTTTTCAAATTTCTGACTTTTTATCATACAGACTAATACAAGGTAATCCAAAGGATTATTTAGAGAAGTAATTTAAAAGATGTTGTTTTGAAAGACAGATTGATGATCCTCTGCAATCCAAACACCATGCAACAGAAATAACGTGTAGTGACAGGAAAAGCACAGCAAGCAAACGTTACAGGTTTACTTCTATGTAAAAAGGACACTTTAGACAGGGAAGACGGAAGCATAAAAAGCTCACTGCTAAATAGGGAAGTTTGGTCACGAAAAATTATCCAGCCAAAACGATTCTACTGTATTTTTTTTCCTCCCATGAGCGTAACCAGAACCCACGGACCGAGGGCACAAGCCGCAGCGCTGCCGCGGGCGCCACCGCCGGGTGGCAGCAGCGATTCAGGCACCGCGCGACGAGAGGTCCCCGCGCCTCCCCAGCTGCTGGGAACTGCCGCGCGCTGGGCTCCTCGCGCGGCGGGCAAAACATCCCCTCCGGAGAAACAGGCCTCCTCCTCCTCCTCCTCTGTCCCGCATACAGCACGCGCTGCTTTCTGGTTAAAGCAGCTTACTTTATAATGGGCAATACTTTTCCCAAAATACAGTTTCCGGTAGGAAAGCTGTATGTTGAACGGCAGCTCTTCTCGGAGAGTTCCCCAGGAGCGGTACTCCCGGGAGCACCGAACCCGAGACTCGCCCTTTACCCCTCACAGCGCACCGGCCCGACGGGCTCCTGCTCCCGAGGGGCGCGAACGGCGAGCCCGACCTCTGCCCGGGCCTGGGCTTTCCGCCGAGCCGCCCGTTCGCCGCGCCGTGCCGGCAAGAGCCGCTTTCACCGCCCGGGACAGGCAGGGCTGTGCCCGGCACAGCTCAGCCCCACGCCCAGGGCGGCCGCTTTCACCCCCGCGGCAGCACCCACCGCCCCGCCTGCCCCCGGAGTCCCACCGGGGAGGAAGGCGCTCGCCCCTGTGTGGCAGCGGACGCCAGACAGCCCGAGGCAGCCAGGCCGATGAGATGGCTTCCCTTGGGGCAGGCCCCCCAGACCAGGGCCCCGGCCGGTACCTGCAGGAGGCCGCCCATCTTGGCGTGCAGGGCGCGGAACTCCTCCGGCGACGCCTCGGGGTAGAGCTGCCCGCGCAGCAGCTCCTCCGTAATGTCGGCGTTGCCGTAGTAGGCGGCCTGGGCGATGCCACTGAGGAGAGCACTCAGGGGCTTGCAGCCCTCGGGCGGCGGCGGGGGCCGCTCCGGCGCCGCCATGATGAAGGGGGCGAAGTCTCCGCCGACCCCGCCCCGCCCGCACTTTATGGGGACGGCGGCCGTGCGGGGACACCCCACGCCGCGTCCGCCCCGACCCACCCCCGCCACCGGAGGATGGGGGTCCGCAGCGCTCCGAGGGCCGCGGCAGGGCCCCAAGCGTGTACCGAGTTCTGTTCTGTCTGTATATGAGGTGATGATTCGTGTTAAAAGAAATGAAGAGCTGCTCTCGTTACCAAATGGAGAGAGAATAACAGGATGCAGATCCGTTGCAAACCTGTAACTAAGCAGAATTGCCTAACCGCGTTAGCAACTTTGCAGACTCGGCAAGAACAGGCCCCCGAGGAGACCAGATAAGGAAACTTCAGCCTCCATCCTAACGACCACCAGAGGAACCTTGTGAAACCCCCACCTGACATGGTGCAGGTGCACCAGGGAGAAGACACGTCACAACCCATAGTCAAACGGGGTTAGGACTTCTCTGAAATAGTTTGCATATTGTTAGGAAACTATTGCATATGTATGATTAGAATTGTATAAAAAGCTTGGGCGCAAAAGGAGCAGCACGCTTGTTGGTAGAGCAGATGCTCCCCTCGCGCCCAGCGCTGCTTGCTTATTCCCCACCTGCGAACTAAATAAACAAATGTAGCTTCTTACAGCTGTGGAAGTGCCTTCATTGATAACAAAATTGGTGACCCCGATGTGATTCTCTCTACTTCTGCAGGCTGAAGCCGACCTGACGGGAGGGCACCCCACTTTTTTAGTGGTCCTGTGGGGACACAGAAGCTGACAAAGGGGAGAGAATCTGTAAGGTGAGGAATAAGCAAGGAATTTGAGCTCCCGGTGAAACTGCAGTTCCTTTACCTGTAATTGTTGTGCACAAAGGTCCAGGCAGGAACATCGGGCTGGGTGGTGAGTGAGGTCGGGGAGTGAGTGAGACGTGACTTAGTCACAAAGCGAGTGCAGAGTCCTTCTAACCTCGGTTCTGTCACCCCGCAAGGTGAAGGGACGAGGCGAAAGAAGGGATCCTTTTTGGGATCAGGGAGTGGTTACTTTTTGGTAAAGAAGGGACCTTGGATATAATGGGGCAGGGCTCAAGTAGAAGCAAAGGGAGCAATAAAGCACTGCCAGAAATCCCCCGAGACAGCCCCTTGGGGATGGTGTTGGCAAATTGGGAATATACGTAAGATATCAAAACAAAGAGTAAGGAAAAGATGATTCAGTTTTGTATGACAGAATGGACCAAAGAGAAAATAAGACCCGATGATCTCTTCTGGCCACAATATGGGTCATTTGAAGGATGGATTTGTCAGGCTTTAAACTTATATGTAAACAGCAAGGAACCGCTTAATAAGGAAGAAGTAGAGTATGCGGGCTGTTGGAAAGGACAAATCTGGCCAACTCAAATGTTCAAATTGAAAGCAAATATTGAGGAGGAAAAGGAACCCAGAACAACTTGGGACCCTCTAGATAATCTTCCTCCCCCTCCTCCTTACCCCCCATTCCACTTCCCCTGTCCCAACCCCCTCAAAAGCCT
>WKFP01015074.1:216770-236324 GCA_011057875.1 Pterocles orientalis
CTTTGTGGATGGGTCCTCTAGTGTAAAAGATGGAAAATGGAATTTGGGCTATGCTATAATAAATGGGAAGAATATGGAACCGATAGAGAGTGGGAAACTCAGTCCCAGCTGGTCTGCACAAGCTTGTGGACTATATCCATTATATAGGGCTCTATTAAGGTTGCAAAGGAAAAAAAAGCACTATATATACGGATTCAAAATATGCTTATGGCATAGTCCATACATTTGGAAAAATGTGGAAAGAAAGGGGATTGATTAATACCCAAGGAAGAAACTTGATCCATGAAAAATTGATTTCCCTTATCCTGGAGGCCTTAAAAGGACCAGAAGAGGTAGCAGTGGTCCACATAAGAGGCCATCAAAGGGGGACTGCATTCCATACTCGGGGAAATAACCTAGCTGATAAAATAGCCAAGGAAGCTGCAATGGAAGGAGAAACCATGATTTCTGTAAACATGCTAAGGGAAGAAGGTAAAGATGGCAAAGTATCATTTACTCTGGGAGAGCTGAAAATTATAAAGGAATTGGGTGCCAAAAAGAAAGGAGATAAGTGGATCCTGGAGGATGGCTGTGAGATGCTCTCCAAGTCTCTTGCCAGAGGGGAACTAGGGCCTTGTGTGATCAATTTCTAAAATCCTATGGATGCGTTGGCATTTTTGAAGTTGCTAAAGGTATTACCCAAGGATGTTTATTTTGCCAGAACGTTCATAAAAAGGCGATAAGACAGATGCCAATGGGTGGGAGGAGGACAGCATACCGGCCTTTTGAATGGATCCAAGTAGATTATACAGAATTACCTAAAGTTAATCGATGGAAATATATGTTGGTAATAGTGGATCAATTAACCCAGTGGGTAGAAGCCTACCCAGGTGTCAGAGCAACTGCTCGATTTCTAGCAAAAATACTCTTAGAGCATTTGATACCTTGATATGGGATTATCAGATTCATAGATTCAGACAGAAGCACTCACTTTACCTTTAAAATTCTAAAGGATTTGTCTCAAGCCTTGGGAATAAGATGGGATTATCATACTCCGTGGCACCCCCAAAGTTCAGGGCAGGTGGAACGTATGACTCAGACATTAAAATAGAATCTTACTAAACTAATGATTGAAACCCAAATGTCATGGGTGAAGTGCCTGCCTTTAACCTTATTAAGAACCCCACCAAGCATTGACATGGGACTGTCAGCCTCTAAAATGTTGTATGGGATGCCATATTCTTATCTGACACCTGTCATTACACTTAATGTGGAAGACTGGATGTCTCTTTGTAGGCAAACTTTACAAACTTCTCTGAAATAGTTTGCATATTGTTAGGAAACTATTGCATATGTACGATTAGAATTGTATAAAAAGCTTGGGCGCGAAAGGAGCAGCACGCTTGTTGGTAGAGCAAATGCTCCCCTCGCGCCCAGCGCTGCTTGCTTATTCCCCACCTGCGAACTAAATAAACAAATGTAGCTTCTTAAAGCTGTGGAATTGCCTTCATTGGTAACAAGACAGACTGTGTTCTTAGCAGGCTAAGCATAACTATCAAGTACCAAACACGTAAAGGGAAAGAGCTGTGGCTCTGCCATCCAGACGGATTTTATTTAACACAAGTATTTAGGCATGTACCACCAAGTGACCGTACATTTAACTGATTAGCAACACATTTAACGACAAGTGTAATGACACATGCCAACATGGAGCCTTTGCTGAAATGTATTCTCCCATTCCCTGACAATTTCACGCAATGTTTCCAAGGTATCTGTGATTAAAAAAGGAAAAAAAGAACCCAAGCACAAAACCAACCCCAAACAAAATCCAATCCTGTTAATCAGCACCAAACAGGAATGACCTGACTGGGTACAATAAATTTCTGCTTTCTAAACCATTTCTTCTAGGAAAAAGTACTCCATTTTACTAAATACTCAGGTATTTTAAGGAACTTCCACAGGCGTTGCTTTCTGTCCCTTTGCTGGGAGATGCAGGGTAGACCACAAAACATGGGAATAGTTAAGAAACAGGTACTAATAAAAATCAAGTGTTTTCTTTGTGCACCATTCTATACAAGTTTAAATATAAAAATATTAAAATGCTTTGTATATACAAGCATTTGCAGTCACAAAAGAGACTGTGTGCTCTCAAAAGAGATGTCTACGGCAACTTCGCTTCTGCTAGTAACACAGTGGTATCATATACCACCCCATTTCAATTATTTAAGCCCTTCATAGTTGCACTCTTTATGACATATAAGAAATACCATGTTGCTTGAAAACAGAAGACATAAGTTTATGATCAACATGATCTGTTCCACCTAGTTCTTTAGTCTGCATCTTTCTGTAAATAGAGAACAGGCAAAGAACACGTGCAAGTTGTCCTTGTCTGAGGGGGATCACAGCGTACACCTCTTGAAGCTAGAGGTACAGGAAGAATTAACAGTATGTGCATCTACAAGTTTCTCCCACTCTCACCATTAATTTGGACAATATTTAAAATGTCCTTTTTCTCTCACGGTATTCAGATTAAACAGCATCTTTAGAAGCTTTAAAGAATCTGGAGCTTCTTTCAATCACTAGAAATTAACATACATAGTATGAGGAACATAACTCTGTGCCTCATTTGGGTACCGAGTCTTCACTGCACAGCTGACCCTTCTGAAACTCAAAACTCTTCTCTGATCAGTACAGTTCATGGTTGCTCACATTCAAAAAGAAAACCATATCACCACAGAATACAAAGTAAAATTTTTATCACTCCAGTCTACATTTCTGAAGATACTGTTCCTCGATGACACATTTTCTTCTGCTGCAAACTGAAGTACATCACCAAGTCCTAAGGAGCAATGCTGGTTTATTGACTTAGGTTGAGGTACAAAGACAAATTTGCTCTTATAATTGCTTTTTCCTCAGATCTCAACTTACGCTGTGCCTTGCATGAAGATGGCAAAAAAAGCTGGTAAAAAGTGCAGATTTTGATTTCAAAAACAGTATAAAATTATTCAGAATGCACATGGCAGCAACCAGTAACCTGTGTCTTGCAGATTTATTTGTTTTTGTAAACAACATTATTTCATTATTTTTAAACAAATTAAAAATACATTGAAAAGTCTCTATATATACACAGTACATGTTCAAACTTCACTTCATTGTGATGCCATGGTTTAAGCAGGAAAACAAGAGTTCTTGATCCAAACCTCAGTTCCATTATAATGATTTTGGCAGCATAGCACACCATGCTGCCAAGACATGGCCGTTTCAGAAATACTTCATTTGTTATTTATCACCTGAACCGTTTTTCGGCCATAGTGGTAATAGCTGTACGCAGATGTTACTGTTGTGAAAGCCGTGATGAACCTTTGGGGAAAATAGCTCTTGTAAGTCATTGAGTACAATAATAAAAAGTGTTATTTTTAACTGTCTTTCCTATTTGTCACTACACAGTCAAGGACTATGTCTCACAGAAATGCAGTTTACAGTCTACATGCTGAAATTCAGTGCTACGTGGAGGATTAGATAAACAAAGGAACTGCCATCCAGCCTTATATAGCATGCTTCTGTTTAAATGCATACTAGGCCAAATTTTCACCATATTAGCACTTGCTTTAGAAAAGGGAAGACAAAAGATTCAGTATTTGTAGCCCACATAATTTTTAGGAGCTTGACAACTGACTGATATGAGAAACTATCCCTTGGTAATATGAAAGGGGAGTGTTCAAATAATACAAGACTTGAACTTTATCATTTTACTAAGTTCCAAAGCTAAAGCACAAGTTTCTGCTTCAGCCTCTTTTGTTTCCTTCACAGGAGATGGGTAATAATCATATATATTTCTAAATTAGCAGTGCTCCTCTGTGTCAAAGACTGACATCATTCAGGTGTGAGTCACCGCTACAGTGCCAGACTCAGCTGGGTCAATTTTGAGAGTATTTACAGAGGACCCTTGTTAAGTTACACCCAGCATTTCTCCATCACTCACAACAGGGTAACTCTCTGAGTCCAAGACAAGCAAAAAAGGGTAAGCGTCTTTCACAGATCCAATTCTAAATTTTGCTCTCCAACAGGATGAAAAACCACCCTGGCTGTTAAGATCAAGCTTCCTAGTTTCTGAAAAGTTTCAGGTTTAGGTGGTTTTGGTTTGTTTTTTTTATCGTTTGTTTGGGTTTTTTGGTGTTTTTTTTTGTTTTGGGTTTTTTTTTTTGGGGGGGGGGGGGTTTTTTTTTCCTTAAAAGACAAGTAACATTGTATCTTCTACTACTTTACATTATTAAGTAATTCTGCTATCTGCTGTTCAGCCTCTTTGTTCTGAACTCTTACCTAACTGCTCAGGAGAAATAACTGCACTTAACACCTGCCATCAGCTACAATTCAGATTCAGATACAGTTCAGATCTTCAATGACAGCTGTGAAAGGAACAGCAATTATTCAAGGAGGGACTCTCCTGTACACTTATTTTCATTTGATCCCTCCCCTTCCTTCCTGTAATCTAGCAGGAAACACCAGACTTCCTCAGGTGCTTTTAAAAGAGGCTCCAGAAACCTAGATAGCAGGTACAAGATAAAGTAAAAATAAGAAAACACTTCCCATCTATTTTTACTGCTATCAAGGTGCTTTTCCAAGGATGCTTAACAGTCTGAATAAAGAACCTGTACAGCCTTTCTTCCCACTCCCTTCTTTCCTATTTATCTGATTTTACACCTTGCCTGCATACATATTATCTATTCCAAAGACTTGTGTCTTAGATATTATTCCTTTATCTTAACTAGTTTAATTTTACTACATTTTGCTTGTATAGTAAATTAAGTACCAATAAATATCTAGCTCCTTTGTCAGTTAAGAATGAACGTGCAAAAATTCAGGCACATGGATCTATTACACCATCTGGGCAGTTTCTTTGTTCCACACAATGAGATTAATCTCAATTACCAGGTTCTTTAGGAGTACATTAAATTATCTGAAAAAAAAAGTTAAGAGATAAGTTACCATAATGTCTGCAGATATATGCTGTCCACATAATTGAAAACAGGAGCTGCTAAAGAAGCTGCCACCAAAATTAGCTGAACCGCTGTATTCATCTGATAAGCAAAACAGGAAATGTGACCAAAATTAAGATGTGTGCTATGCAAGGAATACCAATATACACTTCTATTACTGGTGTAAGTATTAATCTACATGCAGAAAAATTATTTAGAAACCTCGTTTAATGAAGCATCTTACTCAGAATTAGCACGTGCTCTGACAGTATAGTTGAAAGTCTTTCAGGATTTAAGCTGCCTCCAAATTAGCTGTCACTATTCTGACACTGCACTCAGCAGTTGTAGTAAACAGCTCCCTCCCTCCAAACTACACACCACCCCAAGTACTGAGGAGTTATATTTTGTAAGGAGTTACTACTACTCTTACCTTGCTAATGAACGTCGGTTTTAATTGGGCAGTAGCATAACAAGGATTAAAATACCTACTGAGCGTTCTCTGTTGAGGGAGAAAAGAGAAGAAGAAAAGCAATTCTAGGATATTCAATTTGATATACCTCTTCACATCATACAGAAGAAAAGTTAATCGTAGCACTAAAGAATTATACTGCTACTGGTCTTATATGAATTATTACACATCATACAAAGGATAAAAGTTATCAGTAGCTGTAGCTCATCTTTATAAAACCTATTTTATGAAATACTGTTCTGCTTACAAATCTGTCTGGCAAAAGAACAAGTACAGCATTACATCTTAGGCTGTCCACCCAAGTTTTGAGCAACCATCAAGTCTCAGGATGAAAATCTCTTAGCTACAACTTTGTCAAAGGCTTTTTTTTTTTAATACTTGCAAAAATACAGGAGATTTAATCAAAATTAAATGATTACATGGTTTAATGCCACACACTTACAGGTGGAGAAAGAGTTTTGTATCGCACATAAAAAACAGCAGCAATGAGTGCTACATCCCTCAGAATGATCATGGAAGTAAGTGGAACTGAAAAACCAAGACAACAAGATCTAGTGAAAAATCACACCCATGATTAAAACCAAAACAAAATCAAAGAGCACAAAATATAAAGCAAGAATAACCATGCTCAACTTCTTCTGAGTAAGTTTTATGCGTAACCGAAGATTTTTAACGTGACTTCTGAAAGGGTTTCATCTGAAGTCTTAAAACAATCCAATCCATGAGAAAAATTTATACAACTACTACTGCTTTAAAGAAAGTACATTTGAAACCGGCAGTAATGCTTTTTGTTTTGCAGGTCTATTGTGGTGGGGGAGGGATTTTTTTAAAGAATTTCGTAGGAGCAATTTGCAAAGTTCAAAGAGTTTCAAACTATACACAGTTTTCCTTCTAGACAAACAGCAAATATTAATGTACATAAAATTAACTTCTTTACCTTATATAGTACATGCAAGTAAAGACATTTTCTCACCTGGGATAAGATTTGCACAAGTCAGGCTTACATAGAGCACACTGATGAGAATTTTATCAGCCAGAGGATCAAGAGCACTTCCCAAAGCTGATTTCTGATTAGCCCAGTTTCGTGCAATAAATCCATCCAACTAGGAAAAAACAAAATTCCATGTTTCTCTGTTAGAAAACTAAGAATAAAAATATCTTACATATGCTACTGTTACAGAGATTATTTCATGAATGACACCACGTAATACAGCTAGTTTAACCAAGATGAAATATGATACCTGTTAGCTGATACTTGTATCATGCTTTTTTTCACATTACATTCCAGATTCTGAACATATTAAATTTTTATTATAAAAAAAAAAAAAAGTAACTTGTTCTAAAATTCACACAATTATTGTCATGATGGGTGGACTGGGTATGCCTGCATATGGTAATGGACACTAGATGCATAAGCACTGACTGGACAATGCCCACCTGGGGCTGGTCAGGGCACCCTGACATCCCCTTTGCTCCACCAGCACTTAAGTCCCCTTCGGCTATCTGCAACTCCCTTTGCAATGGCGCAAAGGATGTATACACCATTTCTAGAAAACAATGAATACAAAAACTAATCTGTGTATTCATTTCCACTCTACATCGGGAGTCTAAATTTCAGTGCACGTCAATGGGACCACCATAACTCACACTACCCCCAAAACATTTACAAACTTATGTAAACGTACCAAATCCGTTATGCCAGCCAAAACAAAGACACCTAGTGCAACACTGAAATTTTCTTCGAGAATCAAGTAGCCTAAAACTGGCGCCAAACCCATTCTTGCCATTGACAGTATATTTGGGATCGTCCAGGGGTTTTCATACTGTAAAGTAAGAAAGCAAAAACTTCAGGCCAGGAAGGCAAACCCTCACTCAGCATGTAACAACAGAATGAATAAAAACAAACACACACTTTGAGCTGAACGAGCCAGAAAGCCTTCCAAGTTCTCGGAAGCCACCTGCCGTTCGTGTAAAACATACGCACACGGCCTCTAACTCCTAAATGTTAACGCGGCTTTCAGAAAGACGGCCCCGAGCGGCCAAACCCCCTTGTCTGGCACTAAGTTTGGGCACGACACCTGCCTCCAGCCGGCAGCGCGACTTTCGCCGCGTTACGGGGTTACAAGCGCTCACCCCCGGCCTGCACCGCCTCGCCCCGGCCCTCAGCGAGGGGCAGCGGCGACGCCCGCCAGGCAGCTCCGCGCACCGACAGAAGCGAGGAAGCGTCCACTGCTCCGCTCCGCCCCGCGCCCCCCACCCGTGCCCGCCGCACACCGCCCGGTCCCGTACCAGCTCGGCGTAGCGCCCCGCCACACGCCGCTCCGGGGGTCGTTCCGGCGGCGCGGCCCCGCCGCTCCCCGCCCGCCGCGGCCCGGCCCCGCCGCTGAGAAGGCGCCAGGCGGCGGCGGGCGCGCGGAGCAGCCGCTGGTGCTCGCGGAGCAGCCGTTGGTGCTGCCATAGGGCGGGCGCCGCGCGTGGCCCCACCAGAGCCCCCGCGCCTGCAGCCAGGCAGAAGACGCCGCTGTTGCCATGGCGGCGGCCGCCCGCCCCCCCGCCGCGCCCCTCCGCCGCCTCAGCCGCCGCCACCGCCCCGGGTCGACCGGCCAGAGGCCTGGCGCCGCCGTTCGGCCGCCTCCGCCCCGCGCCGCCGAGGAGCCCCCAGAAACCCCTGCCCAGCCAAGCGGCGGCCAGCATGGTGCGGGGTGGCGCCTGCCCGCGGCCCCTACGCGCGCTGCGGCCCTGCCCGCGGGAGCGAGCGGCCTCCCACTGCCGCCGCCATCCGCCGCCCCGACAGACCGGCAGGGGCTTCGGGACAGGGTACGAGCCGCGGGGTGTACGTGTGCGGCGAGGGGTGGGGGGGAACGTGCGACTTTTTGCGGCGCTTTACGGCAGCCCCCTCCCCGCCAGGCCGCGCGCTTTACGGCAGGCTGGCACCCGCGGCGGCCGCGGCAGCTGAATTGAGAAATCTGTCCCAGCTTTGAGGAGAAATACTGGGAAACACCGCTTGTCCGCCGTTTTCCGGCCTACCTCCCGGCCGAGGCTGTCCCCTAGAGGCCCCCAGGCGCGGACGGCGGCGTCCATGGCGGCATGGCGGGCGGCTGCCCGGGGTCACCGCGCTCCTCACGGCGCGGCGGTGCGCGGGGCCGAGCTCCTTGCTCCGGCCGCTCTCTCACAAGCCGTTAACGGGGGAAGGTGAAGGTTGGCTTCACAGTAGGAGACTTCTCAGAGGCCCTGAGTAGTCTCTTGTTCTTGGTGCTCACTCTTTGCCCTCCCTCGCCGACGTTTACTTTAGCTCAAGGAGAAAGAAGAGTTTACTTTTCCAGGTGCGATCATTTATTTGCTTCTGAGGCTTGCTGCTACCCACCTTCCCTAACACCAAAGAAACATCGTTATTTTTCATATTTCTGACACCAGTGTATCACGCAGATAGGGCTAGACTCCGAGGTATTGCACAGTAGGCAATAAAAACAAAAGGCAAAACAAAGGGAGAGCTTAAAAGCAAACAACCAATAGCACGTAGATCTTCCAGCTGTTTGAATGATTAGCTAAAATATGTGTTATTCTGTTAATTGATTAAGTTCTTTACCACATCAAATTAGAGGTAGCTGCTTTCTCTTGTCTTTTTTTGTTTTTTACTGTGGCAAGAGTCAAAGCAGGACAGGGCCTGGCGCTGGGATAGGGTGCACCCGCAGCAGGTTTGCAATGTTACAAAAGCAGGAGGAGCGGCTGATGGAGCCACGGATCATGCTGCCTTCCAGCGGGGTCTCAACAGAAGGGAGAAAGGCGCTGACAGCAACCTCATGAAGTTTAACAAGGGGAAGTGCAAAGTCCTGGACCGGGGGTGGGATAACCCCAGGCACCCGTACAGGCCATGCTGGTGGCCTTTTTTAAAAAAAGCCATTAACCACACTTAGAGTGTGGAAAGAGAAAACTGGTTGCTCCCTAAGAGTTCAGATGTAGAACTATAATTTCTTAGTTTTATCTTAAGCGTCTCAGCTCTCAAACTATGGTTCAGTTTCAAGTATTTTGAAGTAGATTCACACTGAGGCAGGAACAAGCAGTTTAACATGTTCTTTCAACTGTGTAAAGCTCATGATGCTGTGATCAGATCCTTATGTCACTTAATAAAAAAAGTGAGAAATAATGAAGCTTATTTTCTTATCTCACAGTATATGTATCTATCATAGCTTAGAAATAAAATGGGGAAAACAAGTATCAGCACTGCATTGATTTTTTTTTTGAGGTTGGTTTTGGGTTTAGTTTGGGTTTTTTTTATAGTTACACTGAAAGCTTCTCATTGCCATTTTTTTATACTGGACCATTCTGATTTCATAAAAGTCAGGAAATGTTCAGCACTTTCCTCTTGCAGAACACACATTCTCCTGTAGCAGGGGCAGAGTTACACAGAAACATACATTACAAGATATGTAATGTGAACAGGTTATGTCCTTTAACACCCACACCAGTGCTTACTCTTACTGTATAATAGTCTTGAACAAGTCACAGATTTATTATAAAGTTTAATGAAAGACATAAATAAAATCCAATTCCTGTTTTTTAAATTAAATATTGTAAATAAGGATATTTTCTTAAACCAAACTTGGCTTACAAATAAAATCTCAGCTACAAAGACTGATAAATACAGAGCTGCAAAGCAGAAAATCAAGTCAGTTTCAATAAGGTATCACTTCTTAACTATGCTACCTCAGCATGAAGGTTCCCAACTTTTTGGAAACATTTCTGTGTTCCAAATTCCTTTAATGAACTACAGTGTTGAAAATAGAACTCACATCATCTTCTCATGAAAGATTTCTGGTTTAAAATTTGTGGATCTAACATGCTACTGCACTGTGAAACGTCTCAGTTGGGCTAGCAGATCTCTAGGATGAGTCAAGCAGCAATAGCACGTGTTCGTTCATCCTATAGCAGCTTAAAGCTAGCCTGTGGGCCCTGCTAGATGCTGAAAGGGAATCTCACACCTTGGTAAGCAACAGTGCCAGCAGTGCATCAACGACCATGCTAGGCTGTGGTTCAGCATGCTGCATTGCTTCAGGTCCATCACTCCATTCCACATGTAATGGGTGTGTCTCAAAGTTTATTACAGTGGCTCTTTTCACATAGTCTGAAGCTGATAAACTCTTGAACCTTTTTTCAAAAGATAACCCTGATCATTTAGGGATCCAATAAAGCTTTCAAAATCAGATACCTGGGAAAAGAAAAGACAAATATCAAATTGGAAGAATGACATTTTATCTGATGTAAAGCAACATAAACAGTTTAAAAGAACTTAGTGAGATAAAGTGAGCTAAGAATAGGCTAGTTTCCATAGCAAACTGCTGACCTACTAGAAGGCAGCATACAGTCAGCTGCACCCTTTTGTGTTCTACTTACAGACTGTTTTTACTGTGGTGTTACACTGAACAAGGACATGCAGAAAGTATGCAGAGTTACATATGTATAAATCTAAGTTCTGAAACACAAGTATCTACCAAGAGTCTGATTTCTACACCTCTGATTTCCAAATATTTGTTACAGGTATAGAACTTTGAATGAGCAAAAAATATTCTCTATGAAGGGAAAAAAATAGAATTAATTGAATAGCTTTAAGTAACTAGTTGCTGAATAAACCATGTGAGAAGAGAGCTGGCAGTAACATGTTCTGTCAGATTGGTTTTGCACCAAATGAACAAGTTTGGAAATGGATGCCATCTTGCCCCAGCAGGGCAAAGTAGGCTAACCAGGTAACAGAAAGAACAGCATTATTGCCATTATTTATAAGTCCCATAAAGAGAAATTCATCATTACTACTTTTCACTCATTACACTGGATTTCAGTGTAAGTTGTAAATTGGCATTTAAAGCTTCTTATGATGAAGCAAAAGTTAGAATTAGCGATCAATACTCTTGTTTGGCTAAAGTCTCCCCCAAGTACAGAATCCGTTGCAGGATAACACACATTTGTGGCCCTGTGTCCTCTAGGATGGTCCTATCAAGTTACAACACTGGGATGGTTGAAGCAGGAATGAAAACCAAGGCGGCATATTTGGGCCAGAGGAGGCCAAGCAGAAGCATCACTGCACTGATGAAATAGAACAGGGACACTGCAAGAGTCTAAATTTGGTGGTTAAAATAGGTGTGTCTCCTGGGGAGCCAGAGGAAACGAAGTATACTTAAACCAGAACTGCCTTTCACGAAGCAAAGCAAAATCTTGTTAAGGACCAGCTTCAGAAGTAGAACCCTTACCAGTGCAAGGAGTCGTTACTGTCAAACAGCTATAGTAAAGCTTACAAACAAAGGCCGTTCAGGAACAGCATTCACCCTAAAAGCAGAAAATGCTGCTTATATCATAGCAGAGAGCCACAACAGATGTGGTTTTTCCACTTCCGTTTTGACTGGTCTTGCTGTTTGTTGTTGAAGAGACGCTTGATTTCCAAACTTACTCGTATTTGTAGCTCCTTCGCAATCTGTCGAAGCTGTTGCATGTCAAAGAGATTGTTGTAAGTTCTCTCTGCGATACTGTTAAGGGCAGAAACAAATCTTTTTGCTTGTGACCGATTGCTCATCCCAGACCCATGCTGAGAACGTTCAAAGTCCAGTTTTCCAAACTCATCTGAGTAGGTTCCCAACATACTAAAAAAATATTAAAAAAAAAGAACAACAGGAGGTAAAAGCAAGAGTGCATTAATAAAACATAACTGCTTGAGAAAGCTTTCAGAAGCCACATAGTGACTTTCTTACTAGGGGGTGGTTTCCTATCTAGGGAACTTAGACTAAGCATCTGTCCAAATCACTTTTAAACTTAAATTGTTCAGCTGCAACAACAGAGAGTAATCACATACGAGAAAACAACTTTTGGCAGCACCTCATGTCTAAGTGACTGTGCACTGACAGATAAAGCTGCTACAGTGACACAGCTCAAAGGCCTAAGCAATCATACACAACTTCGGGCTGCTACTAGTTTTTGAAGAAGAGTTAACAAATCTGAGTATTAGTATCAATGGGCCTAAACTTGAAAAAGTAATTTCTTCACCATGTTTAAGTATCTGTATTAAAAAAGAAGTCTTTGAATGAATAACACTGTAATGCTGTATTTATTTTTAAAGCAGTGTGTATTACCTATATTTCATTATTTCTATTACATCCTCAGCATCTTCCTTAGTAGATTTCTCCCTTAATTCCAGCCTTGATCGTGCCTTAAAACAAAAAGCCCACAAATGTATATTTAAGATATATTACAGCTGACATGGAAAAAGGCTACAATTGCCCTACAACGAGCACAAATTTTAGGAGCAGAGATAGAACCTGAGGCTACAGGACATAGAAGATTCCTTTTTTTGGATAGTGCTTCAAAGTAATCTCCTTCATGCTTGCATTATTAAGCTGTAGCTTGGAGTTTATTTGCTTTTTAACAGTGTATTCTTGGGAAGCAGGAGATCATAAATAGTGTTAAGGCATAGCGTTAGGGAAAACAGGAGCAGTTTAAGTTCAAGATGGGCAGCAGCTAGTTCTTGCCTGCACCTCCCCTTTTGGGAGAATGAGATTATCTTTCCACCCTTTCAAGGGTGTTTTAATTTAAGACTCTTTAAGCATCAGTAATTCTCGAGCATTTGTAAGGCTCTTGCATAGTCGCTTTTTTTTTTTAAGCACAACAACAACAACAACAACAACAACGTACAGCCAAAGCTGTCAAAAGTTATAGGCTTTCAGTCTCTTAATTCCATACACCTTAAATTTACCTCCGTAAGTCGAATCAGAGATTCTAGTTGCCTTGTGGTGATTGGTGCACTGTCTGCTCCTTGGTTCTGTTTACGGAGCTCAAGGTAGAATTCCTGGAGGACCTGAGCAGCTTCTGGAGATAAAGTTGGGTGAACATACTGCCGAGCATATCCAACATACTTCCTCAGCAGCTGATGCGGAATGGCATCAAAGTTTTCTCCTGGTAAGATCTAACCAAATTACAAAGAGGTTAGATTTCTGTCTGTCAGAACTCTATACAATACAAATCTTAACATAAAATCTTAATCTTCTATGCTTTATCTGGTGAAATCTTCACTCTAAGAGCTTTAGTGTTTCATATATGAACTGTGTACTTAAAAAGTACAAATACTATGCTTAGCCATGTAATTAAACACACTTGGCCATTTCAGAAAAAGCAGCCAAAGCTTCTCATTTGCAATGATAAGAAGTGCCAAATGTGATTTAATTGTATCAAGAATTCTTTCTCAAAGAGAAAATCCAGTTTCCCAGTTGTTACAAGATATATCTCCACAGAAGCTTAAACCATCACTGCTGACATCCCATTTCCAAAAGTGCACAGATTTAGCCCCAATAGGGAATATTTCTCCCAAGACCTAGCACTTGACAATATCAGCCCTCAAACCAATCACCTAAATGTAGTAAGAAATGCGCTTCCCCTCCTATAATCTCCAAATCTGTTATGAGCTGCAGATACCCAAGGATTTGTTTACACACTGCTTTATTCAGATTCGGTACTTCACAGCACATTGTTAAATCAAATTACATCCAGTCTAGTTTTGTAGCACTTTATTGAAATTTAACACGGCAAATTTGCCTTAGGGCATCTCATACAAAGTATCTTCTCACTAGCACAACCCAAAAAACCACCCAAAACAAACCAGGTCAGCTAATAAATTCTCTCCTGTGTGGCGATGAAGATGGTTTGAGACACATCTTTAACAGCTCCAGCAGGGTGGGTTATGTTAGCTACAACAGACAATTGATAGAAACTGGTGACTGGAGCCTTAAATGCTCCCTCTTTAATTTAGAGCCAATTATCATGAGAAGAATGGGAGTGGGAGACTGAGGACATCCAGCGATCAGGGTTGCCAAGTCCCAATGCAAAGAATATCACAGGAAGAGGCATAGCAACAGTCACAAAGACAAGTCCTACCTTTAGTCTTTGAAGCAGTGGTCGATCTGAAACTTCAAGAACAGAGCGATCCTGCGTGTTGGTACGAGTCACAACAGCACTGCTGCATGCTGCCCGCTTTCCAGCTCGGATTGCCATCACGTGTTCAGACAGCAAGTGATCATGATCTTCATTTGGGGTGTCCAGCAAAATGAAAACCAAATCAAATCTTGACAGTAAGGCACTCCCCATTCTAGATTAAAGACAGAAAACCACACCATGCTTGTAAAAAAAGTGGGAAAAAGTACAGCAACTCTCCTCCACTTCAAAGACATCTAGACAGTCCTGTGCCATTCTTTCAGAATAAAGTAGAACAGCAATTTCTCTCAAAAGCCACAAAAAATAGTTACACTGAGTTTGTGTTCAAGCTCTAGGAAACTCAAAAGCTATTATATACAAACTACAAGACTGCCAGAAGCACCTACTCCTGAATGTGAACTATATCAGCAGCATTTCAGAAAATGCTCACTTTAAGTTCTCAGACACTGTTTTGGCTTTGTTATAATGTCCTCCAACTGGGTTTGCTGCAGCAACAATAGACGTCCGAGCTGGCAAACTGCAAACGATGCCAGCCTTGGCAAGGCTGATACTTTGCTGCTCCATGGCTTCCAACAAAGCCTGGTGCTGGTTTCCCATCTTATCAAATTCATCTATTCCACAAATACCTGGAAGCAATTAACACAAGAAAAAGACTTAGAGAACACATTAACTGATGGACAAGTTTATCCTACAACCCAGTGCTGACTGTACAATCCATCAGAATGTATGTTACAATCCATCAGAATGTATGTTACAATCCATCAGAATGTATGTTACAATCCATCAGAATGTATGTTACAATCCATCAGAAGTCCAACCTAGAGTCCTAAGGACTGCAGGAGATGTTGGACCAAGTCTCCATTTCAGCAAGGTTTGTTTTCATTTCACACTGCCGCTGCTGAACCCTGATGAAGCTGGTCTGGCTCACAGAGGCAGTGCTTTGATTACACATTAAGATGCCAAAACAAGCTTTCTAAAAATAGAAATAATGACAAATATCATGACAGCTATTTTTCAAAAACAGTAAGAACCCAGTAGCTGCCATTCAGTCAGATTTCTTAACACAGAAATCCTAGTTCTTTGGCACATTAAGCAAGGCTGGTATGTGAATTGGAGAACTCCAGTTTCCTACACATCCTAAGCTCTAGGAAAGCAGAAACCACCTCTAAAGTCACTGGAGAAGCTCATACCTTCTCAAGACATGGAAAGCCAATATCGTACTTCAAATTCACATTTTTAGTCCATGATTATGCAAACACTATAGTTAACCTTACACTCAGCAGCATACCTCCCCACACACATTTGTTCATGCAAAATCTGTAGCATTACAAATACTACCTTGATCTCCAAGCACTAAAGCACCAGCTTCCAAGGCAAAATCTCCAGAAGCACCATCTCTAGACAGTGTAACAGTCAGGCCAGAGCTGGTAGAAGTATTACCGCAAACATACACACCTCGAGGAGCGATGTTACACACTGCCTAGAAGAGAAATAAATATTTTTCCCCCCTCTCCAAGGTGAAGAATTTCATAAACCTTATTCTAGAGAAACAATTAAAAGTAAACCCAAATTTGCTTCTTTCTACTTAACGTGGCCCAACAGTAAAGTTATAGCTCCTTGCAACCCCAAGAGACATACTCCTGCAAAACAGTACAAATAACTTTGGTCACAATACTTGCAGCACAGCCTTATCTGTGCGTTATCAAGACTGCTAGGACTTTGGGCACAGCACTTACATTTCAAAGTATGCTGCAATGCTTGGGGACATGCTGTCCACTACAGAATTGCAGCTCTATAGTTTCTGTATCTCTAGCCCCCACAGTCTGTTTAGACTAACATTTTGTTCTAGTGCCCAACACAAGCTGCTTCAGAGGAAGCATGTCTCCCCACAGCTAGGGCATAAAGGACAGTCCTTGTCTTCTTCATGCCTCCAGTATCCAGAGAGCAGCTTTCAATTTGAACTAGAAAAGCAGAGCAAGCAAACTTGAACACAGACATGTTGCAGTTAAATTTGCCTAAAATACATTTATAACTGGATTTTCCAAGTAAATCTCCATAGTTACTGGTGCCTCGGTTTTATTTAAAAGATACACCTAAAGCATACTTGTTGAGTACCAGATATGTGACAGGTGCTGAATATTGAATTAAATAAACAACCAAAAAAAAGAACCTGGCTCCTCCACAAAGCTTTAGTTTTCTCCTTGGGATTTTTTTTTTTCCTGTGACGGTGATGACTGAGAGGAGCCTTGTGTCAGGGTCTTAACTGAGGAACAGATTACTAGCTTTTCTTGAATGGCATTCCATTATTTAGTAACAATGTGAAAGAAACCAAATAACGTACTGTATGCTAGAGAGTCCCCATTCAGTAAAAAAAAAAAAATAAAAAAAATTGTTTGCCAAGATGCTTGCATACTTTGGCTAAGTTATTGCAAATCATATCCTAACATAACATGTCCACAACAGAAACATTTAGACTTTTTAAATGAGGTATGCAATGCTGCATGTGTAGCTGAACTCTGTCCTTCTACTTCATGGTAACATGGGAAAAGACATGGAACTTTAAAACTACTCAGGTTAAGATAAAAAGATCTTACTACTAACTGAATTTGTCAGAGTCATGCAAAAATGCCTACAAAGATTAAAACTCAAACTAGCAGCAGGTCCCTTTCCCAAAAAGGGGAGATCTGTGCTAGCAACATAGAAATAGGGTGAGAGAATGGAAGTAAACTGCACAGAAGGTGAGTGACATGGTATTTAAATTTGCATTAGTTCCAAGAGTGTACTTTATTTGACAATGGATCAGCTAAATGAAGATAGGAAGGAGTAAAACTCCTTACTGGGGAAAAGGGTTGGTGAAAAAGCTATATAAGGGCAGGACAGCAAGCCTATACTTGAAAGCCTCCAGGTTTTGGTGCATTTTAACAGGCCTGATCCCTTCTGCAAGGCTTCCTGGAAGGAGAGGACAGCAGGGGACCCCTTAGGTACTATCCTATATTTGAGGCATCCTACACGAAAAGATAGCTCCAGCCAGGCTCAAGCAACCCTTTGGTCTTAGCACAGCTATCCTACCCTGCTTACAAGAAGTCAAGATAGCAAGAAAGTAGGGAAAAATGCAATCAGATAATAGAAATAAAAATAAACCCATACTTGCAACATCTGACTTTTTCCTAATCCTGGATCTCCAACGACCAGAACATGTGGATCTCCTCTCACTGGGATTCTGTTCTTGTCATCTACAAACTTCTGACATCCTCCAAATAATGCCAGGGCCAAACCTGCCTTTACAATCTGTAGTGGCACATACCAACATTAGTAAGTATTTGATCATGGTGACCAACACTGACAGCTCCCTAGAATTGGCTGTAATAACCCTTTCCTTCTGGATGGCTGAACTTGAGTATATGACTGCTACCTCCTTGTCACTGAAAGTGACTATGAGTCAGTCACTTGTAAATACAGTCCCTGCCCCTTCCCCTCACCCCAGATAAGCTTTATAAATCCTTTAGGAGTTTAGGAGTTGCAGCATAAACACTTCAAGCTGAAGTTGCAAGCAGAGCTGTTAAATTACTTACCTCATGGCCATAGATTGCAGGGCAAAGAGAGCTGAAAAAATAAAGAACACTGTAACATAAGTGGAATATAAATCTTGTATTACTATTAAATAATCACTTGGTCTGTCTCTCATCATACAATACTTCTATAAACATATAAAACTTTTTGGCTAGCTGTTGCTGACTTTCTAACAGAATCAGTTTAAATCAGCAGCATCAAATTTCTTGAAATTTTCAGATAACCAGATATGCTTAAAATAAGAAAAACTTTTCATCTGAATTTATACAAACACAGAGGAGAACCAGTTTCCCAGTGACTTCTGCAACCATTCTTATCTTAACCAAGTAACTACCTCTAACCTTTCTTTTAAATGTGCAAGTTTTCATATTCTTTGACTCCACTGAGAGGGCCTGAGGGACACTCCAGCTAGAAGAGTACTTCTCTGTCTGAACTGAGGGTCTTTCACACTCTCTGCTCAGTTCTTGCACCCCCTTTCCTCTGCTGTAGAAAAGCTGAGCAGAGAACAAAACAGTACTCGGGAGTTGAATTTACTCGGTGAGGAGCAAAATTAATTAATTGCTTTTTTTAGCCATAGCTTTCTGTCTCAGTGTGGAACTAAAACACTCATAACTTCCCTGTATCCTTACAGGGAATCCCTCCCAAAGTCCTAACATCCCCACTGTTCTCCCAAGCCCCTTGCCCAGTAAAGCCTGTTAAATCTGTGGTATCTCTTGCTCAAGCCTTAAACATTTAATAGCTTTAAGATTAGCTGTCATGTTTGTCTGAAGTTGGTCATGCTGATTCAGAAGCCTATTCCTAGATTTAGTCTAGGTCTGACACAACTTACTTCACGATAAGCCTGAACAAATTTTCCTCAGCTTGAATTTCTTGAACAGCATAAAGGTCTTTAAGTGAAAACTCCATGAAAGATCTTTGAAAAGTCTCATCATCAAAATTCTTTGTTTTCTGTCCTTTACTGTTGCTGACAGAATTTGCCTCAATGTACAGCAAGAACATACACTTGTCATTCTTACTTTTAGAAGCTCCTGTTAGAAAAATTGAGAAAGGATGAAGGAATCTTTTTATAGCATTAAATATGGATGTTACTTATAAATGGCATAGGGTAATTCAGAAATATTACATACGGTTATGTGAAAAATGTTCATATTTAAGTAATTAAACATGTACACTTTCAAAAATTGATGCAAAGTAAGTTTCTAGCTACATTTGTTCTTTAAATTCCCTCCATTTAGGTACACCATAAAATATTTTGCTGGATTAGGATGGTATGTGTATAAAGAGAATTCTCCCCAGAATAAATGAAGTTTTCCAGGAATTTCAAATTATTATATTATTCTAGTCAAAAAAAAAGATTAATATAAAATGTTTCCATTCAATACTCAGCAGAAAAAAATCCATAACGCAAAAGAATTAAACATGTAGCTTAATAAATAACAATTCTCTATATTCCCCAATGATTACTGAGCAGAGAATGCGGTCTCAGTAAATCAGTACTGCAGTTCTCTGCTATATATTCTATTACAGCTGTGCACAACATATTTCTTCATCTTGGGGGTAAAAAAAAAAAAAAAAAAAAAAAAAAAAAAAAAA
>WKFP01015074.1:237514-271959 GCA_011057875.1 Pterocles orientalis
TGTGGGGAGTTTGTTTGTTGGGGTTTTTTTTGGTGTTTGTTTTGATTGGTTGGTTTGTGAGGGTTTTGGGGGTTTGTTTTGTTTGTTTGGGGTTGTTTGGTTTTTTTAATACTTGCAGATGTTGCAGAGATTATTTTTTTCCACTTCAGCACATCAGGTAACAAAACAATGGGGCACTGTCATATGTCTAATGATTTTTTAAATCCAGATAAAAAACAGTTAAAACTAAAATAGAAAGTTCTAAACAAAACCCACAAAAACCCCAGTCTAAGCACAGAAACCACCACAGCAAGGTGGAGGGGGGTTTTTAAACATAACTGGTCATATTGAAATTAAAAGTTTTTTGGGTTTTTTTTCTAGATTTAAGGGAGTTTCTGCATATTGCTTTTGTTTCAGCAGGATACAATTTTTTCAAGTAACAAGGGTATGCAGTAATACAAGATTGCACGGTAATTTTTTTTTAATTTGTCAGTTGTTTAACCTAGCTTTCAACATTATTTGGTTTTTTTTAATACTAGTGGTGCTGCTTTTTGTCAAATCACTACAGATAAGGGAAAAGTATTAAGTTAAATGGTTTTAACTTACCTTAGTAGGAAGGGTATACTTTCCATCAGGTAGAGGAACACCTTGAATATCTCCACATGTGCCGCATACAAAAGCCAGCTTAGTGCACAGAGGCTTAATGTTACTGACACGCACAACAGTACCACGCAAGGCAATATATTTTCCATAGCAGTTGGCCCGAACATTTTTCAGCTGAGTTAGTGGATCATAATTGTACACCCTACAAAAAAGTTAAGCATTAACATTTTGAAAGCTTACCATACTTAAATGAAGAAAAAAACCCCAACAAACCACACCCAACCCCAAGACCCCACCAAACAAACCTAAACAAACAAAAAAATTCAATACCCAACAACAAAAGAAAATGTTTACACACCAATTATTAACAGAGAAATCATTAGAAATATTTTGTCTGTGGACCCATGGCATAGTCTTTGATTCCTGTTTTAGAAAGCAGCACAACAATATTCCCCAAGTGCTTATACCTCAACATCTGTACAGCTTGTGTAGATATATAGATACAGCAACACCACCTTCCTGTAAGCAACTGAGGTTAGCGATACAATACAAGTTACTTTATAGTCATCTAGAACTATCTCTTGGAATTATTTCAGATTAAGACCAGAGTTTAGACTTGCTTCACAAAAGGATCAAAGATTTATTATGCCTATGCTCTAAAAGGAAGTGCGAGTTTTCATGTTTCAGGGACACGAGAACCTGTCACCAGGTACAACACATTGCACCTTGTTAAGGACAAAGAATATCTAGTCAAATAATTCAGAACAACAAGCTTTAAACAGAATCATTTATCACGGAATAGGCCTCACGAGATTGTCTAGTCCAACCCCCCTCCTCAAGCAGGGTCAGCTATGGCAGGTTACCCAGGAATGTGTCCAGTTGAGTTTTGAATATGTTCACCAACAGAGAATGCACAACCTCTCTCACAGTAAAATAGCATTTTCTTGTGTTCACATGGAATTAAGTGTTTTAATTTGTACCCATTGTCCCTTGTCCTGTCACTGGGCACCAATGAGAAGAGCCCAGCTCCTAAAATCCAGGGTTTTCCTTGCTCCCTCCACTTAGGACCCTGAACACCACCACCTCATTGTTCAGCCCTGCCTGTGATGCAGAAACATTTTGGGAGCATGATATTTTATTGACTTACTGAATACTTTCCTCTACAGGATGATGGTCCATAACTGTCTCTTAGAATTTGAGAGCTTGTATATACCTTTTTTTGGCCGTAGGTTTTTCCTAAACACATTGTACTGTGTAATTAAAGAGGTGCAGTTTTATAACAATGCAAAACTTGAAAAATATATTGTAGTGTGACAAACCCTCAAATTAAATCCACCTGCTGTGCCATAACATGCTGCTTTCCCATTTCAAGCCAGGACTAGCAGGGAATGAAAAAAAAAACAAAACAAACCCAAAATGCAAATAGGGCTTCTACTCCCAGTTCCCAGACTCCTGAAGTCTGAGACACCAACACTTGTTATAAAGAAAAGAAAATTGTGCTAAGGACTTGTTTCATGAACAACTCAAAGGAAGTAACATTTTTAAAATTATAACAATAATTATGATTCTTGTAAGTACATGCTTATTCAGAATTAGTGTAACCTCAGCTTATTTATTTCAAATTATATTTTGATTAATAGAGTTAATATTCTTGAGACTTTCATACCAGTAATCACTGAATGGCTTTAAGCTAATACGAAGTACCACATCATCATACATCACTGTCAAAACATCCATACAAGGAATAATAGCACCAGTTGGAGTTTAGGTCCACACCCTTCTTTACAAAGACAAACCTTTTGCTAACAAAAGGCTAGATCACGCCTTCCTAACTTCTACAGTAAACAGCAGAAATTTAAATACATTTCTCTGTTTTCAATCAATATGATTCACAGAATAGTTCTTCTACTTAAAGTTACTTTTCTGTTTATCAGCTTTTCTAGTTACAAGCTGTTTCTTCACCTTATACGCACATTTTGTTTCGCTTTTGTCTTCACAACAGTCTAGACTTTGTCATGGTGAAGAAAAAAAGCAAAATATTCTTCTGGAAATATCTCCAGAGTCAAATCCCCCAATAAAATAAGAAAGCCTTCAGCACCACACACAGACACTGGCAGCCATTAGAGAAGAGGCAAATAGATCCTCCTAAACACAAAACGAATACTCAACACCCATTACCTAGCATGAACGAGAGGCACATTTATTATAGGTTCTCCATCAAGTGGTAATCCTTCCTGTACCTGCAGCTCTGCAGCATGCCTTTCAAGGTCCTTTGTTAGCACCTAGACAGAACAGAAAGGCAGACACTAATGTAGCATCCACACAACATGGATTCGGTTTGCTGTTAAATTTGATTACTATCCCTTCTGATCAGCCCCACTGCTGAAATCTAAAGAGCCCTCTACTGTCCAGTGACTTCCGTTAAACTGTTTTTCTGCTTCTGAACTGTTTTAAGCTTAATTTTAAGGGGGATTTAAAATCAACATATTTGTTGTGTTTGCTTCTTTAATTAAAAAAAAAATATGTGTCGATATGTGGTATTTTGACTAAAGCACAAACATCTGAGAACGTACCTGTCAACAACCAGTGAAATGCTACTTGGAGACATTGAACAGAGCCAGGAATTCCTGAATCTGCTCACCATTCACCCACCAGCTGCGTGAGTTGGGACACAGCTCATGTAACTCACAATACGTTAATAAAACAGGAGTTTGAACTCTGTTAAATAAGTGTTAGAGCTACACAGTTTTAGTCAAGTGCTTTCATGATGAATAAGGAAAATGCAGCAACACCAAAGCATTTCCAAAGCATGATTTTGTAAGCCATACAGAAGTGATGGAGAGATGGAAGAGCTTGAGTTTTGAATAAACATAGATTTCGGTTAAGATAGAAAACCAGAGATTTGGGGTTTATAACATAACTACCTTTAAGTCCCACTGATTCTTTTGCATTGTGAGGGTTATGCTTTTATGTGTTAGGACATCATATTTACCTGATGAATTGCCAAACCCATACAGTGCAGTATTTTCTCAGGCATATCCCTTAGTTCAGTAGATATATTTGGTAATGATTTAGTTAATTCTCTGTCTTGCATCAGCTCCTTATAATCCACAAGGATACTTCCTTTTCTTTCTATTTCATCCTGTAAAACATTAAGTTATTAAATACACTTCAAATTATAAACACAGCACATCCAAATCACGTCACAAACATTTCATATCTGTGATGGAGATTATTTTTGATAGAGAAAATACTTAAAAACTGTAATGTTATTGTATCGACAATAGGTTGTGAAGTGGAGGTGTTTTTTTTTTCCTTTTACCTTATCATAAAGCTCAATGTGTTGCATGAAAAACTTTTCAAAGGCTTGAGTCTTCTGGACAAAAGGAGACTTGTCAGCATAAGCTAATTAGAAATACATTGCATTAGTAATTGACAAAAATAATTAAGTTTCACAAAATAAACAAATAATTTCTTTTCCATTATTTTTCTGCATTCCAAAACTGAGGAAGGTGATGGATCTCTAGAGTATCACAGTAATATTCTGTTATAAGACCTGTATAGAACAGAACTTTGTCTAAGATGACACAGGACTAGCACAAGATCAAGGGAAGTACAGCAGAGGTATGTATATTCCAGTCTTTGATACACTCCAAGTTTTATGTAGCTAACTGAACAGAGTTAAGAAAGCTTGTATCTTACACTATTCCTTTTCAAGGTTTGGAGCCCACAGAGATTACAGCATGCCACCAGACCAAAAGTTCTGCTGTATTCACATTTTTATATAATATGAATTTCTGTTGAACTTCTCCCCTCTACTTATAACCCGCTCTAGAAAAAATGAAATAAATTATTCACTACACATAATTTTTGTCTAAAAATACCTTCAGAGAAATAAAGTTTCCAGCCCTTATAGGGAATAAACTGGTCCAACGTTGACTGAACTAGTCGAGATCTTACTAAAAAAAAAAAAAACAACAAACAAACAAACAAACAAAAAACCCAAGGATCAAAACGATGTGGACACTAAGACTCTGCAAGTTTTATTCTCAGTGATTCTTTTGACTACCAGAAGACAAACAGCTGTAATTGCCTCAGCAATAAAGCACTATGGCTTCAGAAAACAGGGAGAAGCCCAGGAGCTGACTCACCAGGTTCAGGCATTTTTCTCCAGGTTACTTTCTGTCCTCTGCCTCGCCATCCTCCTCGCCACCCCTGAAAGCCTCTTCCCCGGACGCACGCCTTGGCTCGGAGATCCCTGCTCATCTCACTCCAGAGGCGTGAGTTTGGGGATACGACGGCAAACTGAGATAAAGGGACAGAAATTTAAATTTAATTATTTGCCGGGGGACTGTAGCTGCGGGGCTGGGAGCGAAGGCCCTGAGAAGGCCTCCTTCTCCCCACGACAGCGTCCAGGAGTGGAACAAAGACGATCCCCGGAGATGAGGGGACGAAACAACAACACCATCAACCTCCCTCAGCGACGACCGCCCCTTGCGAGGCCTTTTGCTCCACAGGTGGCACTGTGCCGTCTCCACAGCCCCCTGAGAAGACAGGGAGACCCTCCCCCCTCAGCATTCTATTTTGGCGCTGATCCCTTACTTCCGGCTCTGCAACCAATCCCGAGGGAGCATGCGGCGTTGCCATGGAGCAGGAGGCGTAACTCTCTAGCCGTCATTGGCCAGTTCTTTCCCTTTCCGAGGGGCTCTCACTCCGCCCACTCGCCCTCAGCTTCAGCCTGTACTACTTTCAACGCGCATGCGCTGCGCTCGCGCCGGCCCTGCCATTGGCCGGAGAGCGGCGCACGCGCACGAACATGCGCATGTTCATGCGCGTGCGCCGCTCTCCGGCCAATGGCAGGGCCGGCGGAAGCGCAGCGCATGCGCGCTACCCACCTTGCAACGGAGGGCGCACGAGCGGCGGCAGTGATGGAGGGTGGCCTAAGGCCGGGCCCGCGCATTTGTGAGGGGGATTGCGCCATCCTGAAGAAGGACGACGTCTTCAAAGCGGTCCCCGTGCTACGGCGGAGGTGAGGGGTCGGCCCGGGGCTTTCGATTTCGCTTGTCATTCTTTCCCCTCGGACGAGGTTTGAGCCTTCCCCTCCCCTCACCCACCTAAGAGGCGACTCCAGCCGTCGTTGCGCGGCCCCGCCTGAGGGAAGAAGGGGCTCCTGCTGCGGCCGATGTGAATCGCAACTTTCCTGCTGTGCCCCTCGGAGGTAATGGCCTCGCTAGGCCGATATGACAGGCAGCGTGAAAAATTTTAAGGCTGCCTCAGTTCTTTTGATGAAGAAAACCCAGGAGATCTGCTGGCTGCGTTTTTTGTAAGAATTTGAAAGATGCTTAAGATGGTTTTGTGCTGTCATTGTCAAACTAGTGCCGGATGAAGAGAAGAAAAGGCACAGTGGCCTGAGAAGCTGTACTTACCTCACTGTGGTGTGCGATTTTTGCAAGATGTAGCTTTGCCTTGTTAATAATGGGAACTGGCTTCAGTGTTCTCACGGGTGTTAGACTGTAGGAAGATGCTAGCTGTCAGTTCTATACGGCTTTGGAGAGGATGCTATGAAAGGTCTCCTATTTCTTTTTCCTAGGCCAACTGGCATAGCAAGAAGCGCCTGCACGCCAGCAGGAAATACTATAATCAGTGGACACAGCCTGGGCTCTTCCCCTTGCGGCAGACAATTTTATAGACCAATGTGTAGAAGTCAGTATTGGGTAATGTGGCCAGACATCTGATTCAGTAGCATGGAGATTTAAAGGTATTATGCTTGAATGAGACTGGTTTAAAAATGGCGTAGCTCGGACCTAGGAACTTGTGAGTACTGTTTATTGACAGGCTTAATGTTCACCAGTATCTGGCACCAAAATCACGTAGTTACTGTATTAGCCTGCAGAGTGCTGCCGAGATCTGTTCGTTAGGTCCCTTTTCAGTTTTTGCTTAAAACTCCTGTCATAAAAGAAGGAATTAAAAAAAGTCAAAGAGTAAATATTGCCATAGGAAATGAAATAACTTTTGCATTAATTTTTCCTTTTCTGTAATCTGATGAGGGTGAGGACACTCCAGGAACATGTGACAATAACTGTGGTTGAATATTCTGTTTAGAATGGTCATTAAAACGGAATTTGAGCATGTGCACACAATTTTTACCTATCTAAATTCTTTTCAGTAATTTCAAGTCTTTTATTAGTCTTTTGAAATCTGGGTTGTTAGGGATTAATAGACTTCACATGAGCAAATAATAACACTGGGTAATAAATGTCTCTGACAACTTTTTCTTATGCTTTATTTAAATCCTGCATTGTATTTGGGGATGCAAATAATACCATATGTAAAATATATGCATGAATTGCCTTTGTCAGTCAGTAGAAAACTGGAAATAACAAAAAACTAACTCAACCTTTCTGCTTAGCTTCAGAACTAGTGATGAGTATAATCAGCATAATAAGAGCTTATATTGGTAAGTTTTGATTTAAATGGGAGTGTGGCATAGACACTGGTATCCATTTGATTTGGCAAGATAGGTATTTCTCTGGTCAGCAAGGAAACCTTTGTCAGTTAGCCTGAAAGTTAAAGGCTTTGTGGGTCCTTTTTTGTGTGAGGAAGGAAAAATGCAAACCTCCCGTAGTGCAATCAAAATGAAAGGGATAATAAGTTGTTGTTTTTTTTTTTAAATTAAACGTTTCTAGGATTACGTGACACTTTCTGCTGTCTGTTTTCTTCATAGTCTTTTGGCAAATGTTATTTCAAAGGAGCTCTGCAAAATACAGGTTCATGCTCATCTTTTTGCATTAATCTGCATGACACAGCCTAGATTTAATATACTTCAGATTAATTTCATGCCTGCCTTGTTCTGACTTTCTGTGTCAGAAACGGTACTATATAATTCAGGTGCTATACCCTTGTTTTATCTGCCATTTTAGAATTCTTTTGAATTGAAAAAAAATTTTTTTCCTTACTTTGTGCTCAATTCGAGTTCTTTGTTCTTTTCCTCGCCAGTTTCAGTTTAATGTGGTTTTGCAGTTAATAGTAGTTAGCATTTCACTTTTTATGCTTATCCTGGTTTTCTTCAAGGATATAGATAAAAATGGCATATATGAAGCTGTAGTTTACTTTCAACTATTATGGGTTTCAGACATAATAAAAATAATGCTTTTTTAATACAATTAGCTTTTTTATTATTTCAGAAAAATTATCTTTGAGAAGCAGTGGTTCTATCTGGATAATGCTATCGGACATATTTATGGAACTACATTTGAAGTAACCAGTGGTGGAAATCTGCAGCCAAAGCAAGAGGTGGAAGAGACTACCACAGGTATTACAGAGGATTGACTGGTGTTTGGAAAAACGGGTTCCAGTAACTTGTTTCTTTGATAGAACCAAAAATGATGGAAAAGCTTTCTATTAATCATTTGTTAACGTTACTTATATTCTTTTTGTCATAAAAGTGCTTGGTTTTGTCTTGATCTGCTGTTTCACTAGTCCTGTAACAAATAAGCTTTTTAATATGGGAGAAAATTTGAACCTTATTTGGGGTGAATATATATTAAAGTATATTTTAAATATTACGTTTCATTGATTTCTTAGGGAATACTTTGCAAGGCCATGAAGCATGTGAGTTTAATCCCAAGAAGTCTGCTTTCTGTGAAACTAAAATCATATGTTTCTCCAACTTAAAGATATTTAGAGCTAGATTTTACAAATCTGTATCCTTTTCCTTTAGAAACTAAAGAAGCAGGTACAGATAATCGTAACATAGTTGACGATGGAAAGTCTCAAAAACTGACTCATGATGACATAAAGGCTTTGAAGGACAAGGGTATTAAAGGACAGGTAAAAATAAGGTTTTGGTGTCATTTCTGTGTTACCTTGATGATTATATTTTAGTTTATGAAATAGGCTATTCTTTTTATCGGTGCATAGGCTTTTTCTTTGTTCTTCTGCCCAAGTAATGTTTTTCCTACAGATCTGTTTTTACAAAAATGCAAAGGCTATTTTCAGAGAAAACCTCATGTAAGGTTGGCAACTTTGTCAATAGAGACTGAAGTATGAATTTTTATGGCATCAAAAGTCATAACAGACAAAAAAAATATTAAAACCATTAAGGAAATACAGCTTGTGTAATCACCTTTTAGTTTGGTTTGGTTTTAAGACTCAAAATGTTGTTTCTATATTACAGATGTATTAAAATCATGCAGTAAACTATCAAAGGCGTAGGAAAAGATTATGAATAAACACAAAAGTATTAACAAATAACACTATGTAACAAATGTATTATCAGTGTACCTACCAAACATACCTGTGTTTTGTCTGCACCTCCAAAGCGATTAATATTCTCAAGAGATCAGTTCTGTTGTTAGAAAAGGGATTGGATTTTACCCCGCACTTTGTCAAAATCAAGTGTGGCCATCTTAAGTGTTAATAAAACATTGCAGCCAGTTCTGTTTGGCCCATGTTACCAGCCAAAATTCTCTCTCATCATTGGTTTACCCTTTTTAATAAAAATAAGAAATTGCCCATGCTTACATTAAGTTCATCTCCTCTTTGCATCTCGCTGTTCGCTGTTGCTCTTCAGGGCAGCTGTTCCGCTTTTGCCTGCTTAATAACGGATGGGTCTAAGGAGTTTAGAATGGTATTTCTTCTGTTTCCATGGTTGTGCTGCTCATGGTGTTACCTCTTTGAGAAGAATATACTAATCAGTCTGATACTTTGACATTTTCTATTTGTTCTCATTATCTGTGTCAGAAGATCACTCTGGCTTTTCTGTATGTCCTCAGCATGTCTGTGCCATGTATTTACTGTACTGTTATTTGAGGTTATTAAAATATCCTACTTTGTTAACTTTGGTTTCTGAACTGTAGCTGAATATTAATTTATAGACTGTTGTATTAGCGGTAGTAGATGTTATTCTTCCATAAATGTGTGTTAGAATCTGAACTCATGTTTGTGAATGGCATTTCTTTGTGATGCAGGCTCAGTTTAGAGATTATTGTTCTTTGAAATAAAGCAACCTCAGTGTTAATGAGGTTTGATTTTCCCATCACTTCCCAAATCCTTCCCAGGTCCTGATGCATAGGTGTTAGGATGCAGACATGAAGTGGCGTGTACCCCCAGAGCATTGCATAGTGCTGCAGCTTCCCTTTGGCTTGTTTGCAGATGAGATTAAGTGGGATAAGGGATCATGTCTGATAAATATTCAGAGTATAGGGGAAGATCTAGCACAAGATGGAAAAAAAGATGCCCTCAGAGATAGCGATGCTAAAGTCAGACAAGAGACTAAAAGAGGGAGTTGGATTAAAGTAAATATTACATAAGACATCAGGCTCCTTGTTTTGTTTTTGTAAAATATTTTTGCCTGTATAGCTTCACATAGGATTTAGGGTACTGTCATGCAATCCGGTTACTATGGGGAATGCTGGACTGACAGAATATATGTCAGTTGTTCCAAAATAACTGCCAATAAACATAACTCTGCCTCATTCTAGGCCCAGGATAATAAAAGTAGCTAATCACTTAGAGAAAGCAAGGTAGTCTCATTCACATTCAGCATGGGATAAGAATATTTAGGTACTGAGGCTTTACAGTAAGGGCTGAAGTAATGACTTTCTGATGCTGAAAGAAACAATTCTGTTTTTTCTTCTGGTCATCTGAATCTACCCTCTCTTATGAGTTAGTTCTGGCACCTACCAGCCTCCTTCCCCACAAAATACCCTGTTTCCAGAATAAGAATTTTCAGTTTTATCATTTTTATGCTGGCATTGTGTAATTAAAGAACACCTTGAGACAAAAGTATATGTTTAAATTCCTGCACATAGTCAGGGTAGTGCCTCACTTATCATGTTAATTAATAGAAATTTACTTTACCGTTAATGGTATACATGCCTCTTCTGGAAAAAAATATTTTCAGTGTTGTTTAAAAAATACTGCATATGAAATTAATGAGATATAAATACCAACTATAATAAAAAGTAATTTTTTTTTCCCAAGGAAATAGTTCAGCAGTTAATAGAGAACAGTACAACATTCAGAGACAAAACAGAATTTGCTCAAGATAAGTACATAAAGAAGAAGAAAAAAAAGTAAGTGAATTTTAAAATTTGGAAAATTTAGTAGGTCTCTAATTTGTTGAGCTTGAAATAAGACTACTACTATGTGTTTCTCACAGGTATGAGGCAGTTATTACAATTGTAAAACCATCTACTCGCATTCTTTCAACAATGTATTATGCAAGGGAACCTGGAAAAATAAAGTAAGTTTCGTTTCTTTTTTCAAATTATAACAGAAAGATTTTAATATTTTTCAAAATACTTGTGTTACACCAAGTACTCATCACATTTCTTCTGTTTTTTCATGGTAATGGAAAGATTGTAAACTAATTAAAAATGTCACATAGAACATTAATCAATATGCTATTGGAGCAAAGAGGAGAACTTTTGCATGCAGCATCAGCTTTTACCATTTCCCTACTTCCACCATCTTGCTAATTACCTATGTAGACAGAGGCTCTTCACATTTTCAGAGGTATCTCTTACCTGGTTTTGGTCAGTGGCATATTGTCTCTGTTTTCTGGCTCAGTAATCAGAATAACAAGCCACCTACCAGAAGCAGGAATTTTTGTCTTTAATCTGTTAGGGATTCAAAATCTTACTCAATCAGAAGTCTCTGGAATTTAAAAAACATGGTTAACACTGGGGGGCAGGAGAGGGGGAGGGCAATGATGACAGAGATCTAGCGGCATTTGATTTTCACTTACCTAAATTAAATGATACATTATTTCAGCCATTGTTTAAGATGGACTGATTTATTGTTTTTAAAGTAGTAAAAGTCAATCTAAGATGCTGAGACTTAAAAACCTCAAATTTATGTTATTTAAGGCTTCTCAAACCTTTTTCATTCTCCTTCCCCCATCTCCTTCATTTGGCTTTATTTGTCTATTAAGATTAGTTGTAATTTCCTTGGCCACCACTGAGTCTCTTCAGTGCATGTGCTGCAGCCAGCAGGGTTAGGTTTTGATTCTGGATTACAGGTGGTGCCCGCTACTGCGAAACAGATGAAAATCACAAAGGATACCTTACTGGATTAGGAAATGCATTCAAATGCCATTTATTCTTTACAAAACTGGCATGTTAGAGAGAACAACAAAAAAAATGAAAAGAAGTTTTAAAAATATTTTGTCTGACTAGCACAGCATGAAGTGTACATTTTATTACGTGCACCCAATGTCAAATGCTGCTTTTGCTGTTTTCTTTGTAAGTCTAAACACCCACTCCCTGCTAATTTCTTGCTGGGAAGAGCTGGGTCTGGCTCAAGTGCTTCTTTATGACCAGATGGTTAATTGTGAGTTCCTGCATGGTTACTCTGAAGGCTACTGATGCTGTTCCTGAAAATCTACCTGTAATACAACTTTTCTTTGACAGGCTCCTGAGCTAATACACAGTGTTTCTAATGGTAAGAAAATTAATCTGATATTTCTTAAAACCCTCTGCCTTCTAGCCACTTGCGATATGACACCCTAGCTCAGATGCTGACTCTAGGAAACATCCGTGCTGGCAACAAGATGATTGTAATGGAAACATGTGCAGGCCTCGTGCTGGGTGCGGTGATGGAACGAATGGGAGGTAAGTGACACGGTAGCTTTAGTAACATCCAGACTGAGGACTTACTTAAATACACGTCTCTGTGATATTGCTAAGTGCAGTACTTCAAAATACTTTCTCAGTTTTTCAATTCTACTTTTACTGTCTCCAGTATTCAAGGAGATACTTGTTTTACCATTGGGGAAAGTTGTATTTTGAATATTTCAGTTGGATTTATTTTTCACTATTTAAAAAACCATGAAATTTAAAAGTTGACATCACTGTACGTAGATCTATCTTAGTTTCTGTCTTAGCATAATGACATTGTGTTTGGAAAAGACTGTAAGGAGCTTATATGCAGATTCTTCCCAGGCACCTGGAAAGTCCAGGAAAGCGAATGGCAGAAAACAGGAATAGTAACACTGGAATTCAGACAGCCCGCAGCACTGAAAATATCCTCATTCTTCTTGTTCACTGTGCCAGAGATTTAATGTCTGCACAATGTGCATTTTAAAAGTAGTATATGACATTTCGTGAGCATATTCTAGATAAAATTTGACTTGTTTTTTATTTTTCAAAATAAGTTAATTAGTTTCATCATAGATCATTCAAAGATGCTAGACAGAGGTTACAATTATATTCCAGAAGCCTAGAAAGGTAGGAAGTGTGATGTAATGTTGAGCATCCAGAAGTGCTGTCTGTTGGCTGAGAAGCACACAGACAGTTGTACTATAAATTGTTTTTGTTTCAGCAACTTTTGGCCAGAGGCATACTTTCTGAAGTAAATTAAATAAGATACAATTTCAGTACAACTATTGAAAAGTCCTTTTTAGTTTTTTTAAACATATGACATCTCTACATTTAGAGTCTGGATGTTGAAGAAATTCCTTGCCTATTAATGCTGTTACTTTTACTTTTTATCAAAACCACTCCATAGTTATAAGTGACAAATACTGTAGAAAATTTTGGTTTTTAATTCTGAATTAAATTAGCTTTTCTAACAATTTGTCACTTATATATTCCATCCTAATCCTGAATACATGTGCGATACATGCATAATGTTTGAGTTACCTTGTTCTTTTGAGTTGCAGAAACTATTGTCTTTCCAATAATGATTTTCTGCTTTGAGGCATGCTTAAGCAGCCTGTTAAATTTGTTGAAGGTTAGATTAAGAGCAGACAATTTACTTACTTATTCTTAAATGAATGCTTCATTTAAGCATTTTAGGAATTTAGAAAATTTAAGCATTTTAAGAAATTCCAGCTTTCCGGTATGTTTTTGATTCTTTTGATCTCATAGGTTATGGATCCATTATTCAGATGTATCCAGGAGGGGGACCTGTTAGAGCTGCTACCAGTTGTTTTGGATTTCCAAAACTTTTTTTCGATAATCTTCATGAATTTCCTCTCAGCAAAGTGGATAGTCTCCTCTCTGGGACATTTTCCACAGAGTCTCTGCCTTCAGAACCCGAAGATAACACACTGATGGAAGAAGAAAGCAATGGATTGACTGATGAGAAGCAAACTTCCCTACAGGAAACAGAAGAGGAACCTACTACTGAAGCAGCTATGGAGATCAACCAAACAGAAGAGCAAGAAACAATGGACATAAATGCTGAAGACATAGAATTTAAAGAGAACAAAGAAAAAGAAAATAAAGAAAATGTAAGAATATTTATTGTGGCTATTCAAGTTTTACAACGTCTTTATACTTAAAATCCCACTGTCTGAATCAGACATCCTGAAAATCAGACAGCTTACTCAGGTGTTAAAATGGAACTCTGGAAGTTGTCTTTTGTCTTATATTAAGCCATCTAAGATGCAAAAATGAAAATTCATTCCATGCAACAGTGGTCCAATCTATAGTTACCAGTTAAAACGCAAACTATTTGTTTTGTTGTTTAAAGGTTCGGGAAAAGCAAAGAAAACAGTGGGAGAGAAGGAAAAAGCTAACAGAAGCTGCTGCTTTGTTGAGAGAGAAGAATGCTGATGGGTGAGTTTGTTTGTAGTCGGAAGGGTCTTCTGTTTGAAAACACATCTGCAGAAAATAATTTCATTTGAAACAAATAAAAGCTCTGTTTTAAAAATACACTATTTTTTTTCTTAATATTTACAAGCAAGCAGTCAACCCATGTGTGTCTCAGGTCTTGTTTGGTTCTTACCTGGTTGAGTTTTTTTCTGTTATTCAAATGGTTTGAAATTTAATGATAGTTTCCTGACTAGCTATGAGTACATACTAAAAAAAAAACCCAAAAATAAATGGAATCTAGGTACAATTTAGTACAAAATGACTGCTGATAAAAATCACAAGATTCTAACTGGCAAAGTAGAACCTGAGGTTTTAAGTTTATTAAATTGGAACTAAGTTTGTTGTTTTGGAGTTTTGTTGGTTGGTTTGTTTTTAGAAACTAATTTATTTTTTACACAGGAAAAAACACGTAACTTCATTTTCCCTGCTTTAGCCAGGATTGATTTGACATGAAGATTTAATATCAGAAGTTAAAACAAATATGTTAAATATATTCCTAGAAATTCAGCCCCATAATACTGTAAGAGCATTTGGTGGTTGTGACTTTTCCATTATGTTCTTCGCAAATGCTGAAGTGATTTGAGTTAATCAAGTAACATTGATTTAATTTAATAACATATTCATTTCTTCCTCCTAAGAATATTGGCTCATTGGGAATAAAACCTTTCTGCTTGGATAAATTTTAATACGCATTTATTGGTTATGTTAAATGCTTGTTATTATGAAATGTTTTAATTCATGCTCATTCGTATCTTAGTATATCTCATTTAGTATATTTAAGTGGTAGTATTAGCCTTTTCTGCAGGTGCAGACACAGGTCATTCTGTGTCCTCCGAAGCAATGACATGGTAAAGGTTTGTTAGAAGTATTGTGCATCAGTTTGGCAGCAGCAGCACCACTGGTGATGCCTGTGGGTGAGCATTAAGCTGCCTAAACAGTGGTAGTGTTTTGTTCTGGTTTTACCGCTGTCTCCTGCACCCATCATTATAATTAATGTCTCTGCATGGTCTGGCAAAGTGAAAAGTAATATTTGACTTTACTTTACTCTTTCTGTAGTGTAAAATAGTATATTTGGTTGCTAAGTTTGAGTTCAAGGAAGCTCGTTCAGTATTTGTATCTTGTTTGCTTGTTTTCAGTCACTTCTATACTTCTTTTGTTCTTTGTAATGCATGAAAGCTGTAACAAATTATACACTTGAAAAGGGATGAGTGAGTTCTTGTTCTAGGAGGTCTTCAGCATGATGGGGGGGAAGAGAAGTTTTATGGTTGCCTGAAGGCACTGTGCCAGATGGCTGAGTCAGGATCATCTTTTGTCACCTTGCCTTTTATAGCCCACCATTTGTTTAGATCAAGAACCACAGGGAACATATACTGCTAAGCCAGGAAAAATTGGCATGGAATAAAGAAATGCTTCACACTAATGACTTGGCACGTGAGTAGAAGCAGGCAGGGAAGGTAGGATTTTGTTCTGTTCTGCAAGAGAGAAACAGGGAAAGGATAGGTAAAAGCTGGTTAATATTGGAGGTGGGGAAAAGGATTAGGACTTACTGTGAGAGTAAAGAAAAACTGTCATTGGGTAAAGATGGGCACCAACTTTAGGAGAATTACTTGTTGAGGTCCTGAATTGTACAACATTTACTACTTAACATGGAAGATACAATTTTACTAACATTTATGTCTTCTGGGCTGTTACATGGTAAAACAGTCCTACTGGACCTATTTGTTCAGTTCCATTTATGAGAACTGAAGTCTTTCGTAGGCCTTTAAGGGGGGAAAAAGGAAGACATTCATTAGGGATTTGGTATTCTTCTAAAGAAGGAATTTTTAAGATAGACTATTAAATTTCTGCTTTCATTGTATCAGAAAAATTTGTTTATAGATACTCCATGTGTTCAGAATTAGACCACACACCTTTCTCTCTGCCCTTTCATGCCCTTCCTGTACCTCTTTCTTCTCCCCTCTCACCCATTACATTAATTTTTGTGGCTGGCCAGACCACCTGCTGACAGCAATATGTGCTGCCATATGAGAGAACAGAATTTGATTTTTCACAGTCTCTCTCATCTCTCACCATCCTGTTGTCTGGCAGAGCTCCTTGCAGTGTCAGTGCAGCATTTCAACCCTTCTGAGGCAGAGTCTGGACACTTTTTATTTATGGTCCACTTGGTTAATTACCAAGCACAAATTTTTTGAAGTTTGGAATTAGGGCTAAATCTGTAGCCTTCACGGCCATGGCCAGCAGAAAACCAAAATGGAAACAACTGTAAAAGAATTGTCTCGCCTCCTTATCTCCATTGTGTTTAGAAAATTGAACATGAGTTTTTATCTCCCTTTTGTTAGGTAAGTTTGACAGTATCTCCAGTGCTGTACATTCCCCTGGAGAACAAATGTTAATTAATTGGTGGGTCTTTTCATATAGTAACTGTGTATTAGAGTAGTAGTTTAATTATCCCATTCTTTCTGCACAAGTACAACTTACTAACTCATTGAATCTTAACCATTTCTTGCGGTATAGCTTACAAGTGATTTTTTTTAAAAAAAAAACAAAACTCTAGATACCTGTAGAGAATCTTAAGCATCTGTAAATGAGTTATACTGTGATATTAAAATGAGGATGAAGCATAAAATAAGAAGCCTTTAAGGTGGCAAGGACATAATTTATTTTAAAAAGATTTTGAGTCCCATTAAGGTATTGTTTTCTCTGTAATAACTATTTTATATAAAACTGTATTTCATAAACATTACCCAGTGTAAAGAATCATGACTGAGGTTACCTTCTAAGCAACAATTAGGAGTCACAAAATTTAAATTATATTTGGACAATGGCCTTAGGGTATAGAAAGCAGCATGCAAATTCTTGGTTTGTAAAAATTACTGTGAAGCTCAACACAGCTGAAATGAGTGCTTCTGCAATGCATTTAATATACTGCACTTTAGGGAACAAGTGTTTTATCCGCTTAATTATGCAAGTAGGAAATTGTGATTTGTTTTTGTATTTGGGGAGTTGTTAGAGCCATGAAAACATGCTGATTAGCAACATTTAAGCTATAATTGATTGCTGTGCAAAGTAGGAGAAAATGTCACTTGATTAATAGATTCTAGAAGCAGAAAACTAATGCGCATGAAATTTCTTTTGTAGCTTAATCGTAGCCAGCAAGTTTCATCCCACTCCTTTACTACTTTCGTTATTGGAATTTGTTGCTCCTTCAAGGCCTTTTGTTGTCTACTGCCAGTATAAAGAGGTAAATCAAGTGTGTTATTTTAGCTGTTATAGTTCAAGTTTGAGACTATTCTGCTGTATAACCTGCTGTTTGTTGGGGTTTTTTTTAAGCCATTATTAGAATGTTACGCAAAGCTGAGGGAAAGAGGCGGTGTTATTAACCTAAAGCTGTCTGAAACCTGGCTACGAAACTACCAGGTAAGGATTGCAGTAAGTAGCTGTCAAAACTGTATGAATTCTGGAGAGTGAAACACTCTCTGAAAATATGGGTTTTGGACTGACTGAGTTAGAAGTGTTTATTCATATCCAGTTGGTTTGTTAGCTGAAAAAAAATTGTAATGGTAAGAATGGCGACTTAAAAAGCTCATGTCTTCAAATAACACGTTTACTGGAACTAAGGTAGCAAGAAGTTCCCAGTCTGGGAACTGAACAATGAACACGACATCAGATGGGGAAAACATCTCCACAGTTGACATCACTTTGACTGACTGACATCACTTTGACTGACTTTGTTGGAACAAGATGTTTGCAAATGTGGAGTACCCTCTCACCTAAGAAGAAGCAGAAGCATAAGCATCTCTAATTTCTAAGCAGCTCACCACCTCTGAAGAGGTTCTTGCATTTTACTGACTTTCTCCTTGTCTATAGGCTTCTGCAGTCTGTAAGGAATTATTATTTATGGGATGACTTAATTGAAGTCCTTGAAGGCCACGATTAATGACTATTAATCAGGCAACCAAATTGTGGCTATCGTGAAGGTCATAATTAATGACTATTGATCAGGCAATCATACTGGGAATGATTAGGAGATTGATAGATGATGTTCACACCAGTTTGGCTTGGCAAGGGTTGCTATGTCCAAGTGCAGTTAGGGACAATACTGCACAGTCTCCTGGCCACATGTAAATCAGCTTAGACCTGAGTGGGCAGTCAAAGCAAGGAGGGAGCATAACTGAAGAGAAGGCTTTTATAGAAAAGTACGATGTAGCTGAAAGTGGTGGTTCACTGCTATGTCACCTTCCAAGAGCAGCTACGTAAAGATCATAGTGACAGAACTGGAAATTACTGTATTACTTAACACTGTTGTGTTAGATGAGCTGTGGTTTCTTGCAAGGTATGCCAGTTCTGAACACATTAGTGAGACTTTCATGTATCCCAAACATGGAATTTACAATTTTTCTGGAAATGCCATGAGAAAGTAATCAGTAAGGCAGGAGCCTGTAGTCTTATGCATTCCCATAACTGGTTTCTGGTATGCAAATACTTTGTCCTTTAAAGATAAATACACTTTCCAAATGGCTGTTTGTTTTGATGGCTGGAAAAAAAAATACATCTTGTACTGAAGCTTAAATTACAAAATTTTATATGTACATATGGAGTGACTTTTCATTTGGTCTTTGGTTTGGTTTGGGTTTTGTTTTTTTTAAAGGTCTTACCAGATCGAAGCCATCCGAAACTGACCATGAGTGGAGGTGGAGGGTACCTTCTATCTGGTATAACTGTTGTCTTGGATAAGGGCAAATCTGAGTCCAGTAATTCAGAAGCACTGAAGATGGAAGAGCCATCATCTAAAAGATGCAAAGTTCAAGACCTTCATTGTTAACATTTGAAGAATAGATTTGGGTTTTAGATCTCAGGAGTCCTACTGTTCGTAAAGTAACAAGTATACTTTCTGTGCTCTCAGACAGCACAGAAATTGTACGTGCCATACATCTGTTGGCCAAAAGCAGCAGAACTGTATGGTAGGGATGACTGTCTCGCTCTCTAGCAGTTTTCATGATCAAAATGAGGAAAAAAACCCTTGGAAGCAAACATCACACTGAAAACACAGTAGCTTCAAAAAGAAGAGAAGCTCAAGAGAAGATAAAGCATCAGTGAAGGCATTCTGTTTGTTGACAAAAATTGATATGATGAAGTCATTTTTTAAAAAGTTGAGTCTGAATCAACACATCTAACTTAGATTCCCATTTTCCCAGAAGACATTCTGCAGAGTGATCTGCTCCCCCTTTGGACACAGAACCCAGCTGTGTTCTGTAATTTAAGAAATCAACAGCAAAAATCATATGCTTTTCTTTCCAACGGAACAATAAAGAGACTATACTAATACCAGAACTTTACAGCATGAGCCCATGTTTTGCTGAAATAAATACAAAAGAGAAAGCATGTTTTTAAATTAAAATATCAAATATTTAAACCGAATGTCTCTAGTATTGCTTGTCATTTTCCTGAGAGTTGTTTTGTTTTAAGATACGACAATTTTGAAAACCGCTATCTGTATATATATTTATTCTACTGTTTAATCTTTCATGATGTGTAGCTTTTCTATTTTTTTTAACTTTGCATTTGTCATTTCAATTAAACTGCAGGATGTTTTTCCTAATGAGATTTATTTCCTTTTTCTTACTTTTCCCTCTTTTTGGAAATCAAAAGGTGTAGCAGAGGTTTAGGAGGAGAACATGCTTGCTGGCTGTACCCCATTGAACCCCTAGGTGGGAGCTCTAGGCCCCTACGAGATCAAGTAATCAGTCTTCATAAGGCTGGGAAATTCTGTACATTAATGTTCTTTTAGGACAACATTAGCGCAAAACAAAAGAAAATGGGGTCTATTTTGTGTAAAGAAGCAGTTAAAGATTAATTTTAGGTGAACAGGGATAGTATGTCTTCAAGGTTTTGTCTACCTCTGTTGTGTTTTTTTAAATGTCTTTTTTTTTTCTTGTTTTTATGGAAAGTGTTTCTTCAACTTGTGTGAAAAGCCATAAGCGGAAAGATGGATTTCACCATCTCCTCTGTATTCCACCAACCATGTGGATCTGAAAAATGTGCTTTGCCCCTCTCACCTTTCAGTACAGTGTAAGTGTTGCAAATGACATGTAGGGAATAGAAATGTGATGTGTGGCTCTTACCAAATTTTTAAAAAATTGCTGTTTCTCAACTTCTTTCAAGAATTAGGGGGGAAGTGGGGAGTAGAAGTTTTCCTTTACTGTGTGTCCACACATGCATACTAAAGGTAAACTGGGACTTTGAAAGTATCCAGCACCAAGTATGTGATGAAATTCTGAGACAGCCTACCTTAGAGCAACAGATAGGAGCCTGGAAGTTAGGGAAAGGCAAGAAACTTATCAATTCAGTGTAAGACAGGAGATTAATACTGTAAAATTATCTTTTGCCTCAGTTTTCTTACCTGCAAAGCAGGCATAGGTACTTCTCTGCCACTCCCAGGGAGCTGACAGGCACATGGCTATCATACCTATAGCACTACAAAGGTGTAAAAACTTCCACAGTAAAGGTTAAACAACCAACATAGGTTTTACATCCTACTTCTTATCATATATAATGTGATAAAAATAATAACTTGAGGGAAAAAAATGTATAATTATTTATTATTTGTATAATAAAAAGAGCAGTTTTGAGAAATAAGCAAGATTGGAACAGCTAAAAAGTTACTTTATCTCAAAGTCAAACTGGCTTCATTTTACCAGCCTTAACGCTAACATGCTTTCAGTACTGAATCCTCTCCCTCATTTTTAAAATGCACGATAATGCTCATAGCAATGAAAGATAGTAAGAAACAATTCATGTAAAATATTTCAAATCATTGATGTTTCAAACCAATGGAACCTATTCTATATATAATAGTGGAAGAGCACATGTTGATTTAACATTGGTCCTATTTGAACTGAAACACATGAATAAACGTAACTGAAGACTATAGTAAGAGACAAGCATTGTTGAAATGCAAGTTATGATTGTCTGAACAAATTAGAAGAGAGTGCATTCTGCAGTACCTTAGCATAAGTTGAAAATAACTGATACAATGAAAAGCATCTCTAAGAGAAAAGACAAAAGCATGGGTGAGGAAGAGGAATGCAATATTTGCACACCTGTATTTAGTCTCCACAAGCAAAGCTCAGGAACCTGGTAATTGCTAGAGCCTCAAGAATGTCCAAGGACTTTTATCTCCAGAGGTACAAAACATAACAAATTGGTATAATTTAATTTTGGTCAGTGATGTGTAGATAAGGAATGGAAAAAGGTAGTGGATATGAAACCAGAGATAGATTCCTTAAAGCAGGGTTAACATTTAGAGCACCAAGTTCTGCAGAAGCCATCCTTTTGAAGAAGCGGAGAACTTGGTTGGGATGGGCAGCCTGAAAAGCCAACTTCCACCACACAGGCAGATTTGTTGTCACTGGCATAGCACATTACAGCGCAAGTACTCGTCAGACCTATCTCGGCTGTGCTTACAGTCACCTTAGCTGAACTGGCTGCCCTCAGATGATTTTTGAAATTGGCCACTTCCATCAGAAAAAAGCAGTTGTTATTTTGCAGTCTAGAAATTAGCATGTTTTGTATGTCTGCCCATGTTTGTGTCTTTTGAAGTATTCATCCAAGCTTGAAATCTGCACCCTGAGGGTGACAAAAGAGCTCCAGGTGCTGTTTACACCTCGGAGGAACTTCAGCCTTCCTCTAGAGATTGGCAGTGGCCGAGCCCAAAAGCCAACTGAAACGCTCAAGCCTCTGCTTGTGTAACACAGGGCAGATGTTTGACAGGGTCAGGGCCTGTTTCAGTCCAGGTACCACTGCACTTAAACACACACCTGGGAGCTGGTTTTTATTCCTGTCTTTGGTCACAGAACAGAACATACAACTGCCTTCACTATGCAAATTTGCTGAAAATAGATGAGAAGAAATAGTTACCAAGCTTTTAATTCCTCTGTTTTACTAAAACTAAACATCAAATTGACCATTAACCAGGTTAATGTCTAGTCAGAAGCAAGACAATGCTTTTTCAGAAGCCAAAACCACCATCTCTGCTCCATTTGATTTCCTGGAACAAGGTTATGCATCTTACTATATCAATACTTGTTTTAAATTGTACCACCTACCTTCGGTGCCAAAAGCAGGCAATTTGCCTTTAAATAATACAAATCAATGTAAATTGTATTGGCTGTTTAAAAAAAGATCTTATGTTACCAACCAAAAAAAATCCAGAACAGGCAATGCAAATGTGTAGATAAAAATGTAACAGGCAGGAGCAGTCACTCGTCTCTCCAGGCTGGTGGCATCAGCCCCTCAGAGCAAAGCAAGCACAGAGAAAGATAATAGATAAAAGGGCTGTCACAAAGCTCTTGGAATCCGCTGAATTATATTTGGTTTTAAAGTCTTTCATGGGACATGTTTTTAAGGAGACCATTGCTGATTCATGAATGCATATTTGCATAAGCTTAGCTTTTAAAATAAATCATTACTAAAGTTGCATAGTTTAACAATTCAGAAAGTTTTCTGTGCCACTGCTGAAGTTATTTGCTGATAGGTATTTACATACAGCCATGCTTGTCTCATACCAGCTAGGGGGATGGGGGGAAGTACTATGCTGAAATACTTATTGTATAGTATTGTATATGTTAAAAGGGAGAGTCTCCGAATCTGAAGACAGAAAACTAAGTATTTCTGCAGTGGCAACACTTTCTACCTTTCCTTACTATTGCTGGAAAAGTCTGGTGAAAGTCCTACTGAAGTCAAAATTCTGTCAACTTCTTTGAGCCAGGATTCAATCTTCATGCACTTAACCAAACAAGACAAACCGTTTGAGTGGTCGTACCAAAATGCCCAGGCACAGACATGCTCACACAGTTCAAGGATCACTACCTCACCAAGTATTTTCACTTCATTTTGCCTCACAGTTAACTGGAGAGTATGTTTGTGTTTTGATGAGCAGGTGGATTAAATGGGTTAAGCTGGGATGCTAACTGCGCGTTTACTGATAATGTGACTCAGATGAATATAGCACCTCTCTCCTGTGTGTCTTGTTATACAAGCAACTGAAGACATTGTCACAGTAGAAAGTCTGTAAAAAAGCACATTTGGATAATTTAGATTAAATTGAACCCCAGATATTTGGAGTAATTGAAACTAATTATGGGATCATTTCTTTTACTGCTTTGTAGTTGTAAGATTACCAGATGGCTCCTTCCACACACCACTCATTCTCTGTAACACATCGTGTAGTTTATTACACACAGCCCATCCTGCCCCCAGCTCCCTGACTGCTGGAAACTTGCCTTGTGCGCGACCAGCCCTGCTCCAGTGCAGCACTCTCACGAGGACCTGCATGCCTGCAGTAGGCAGAAGGAACATGTTAGTGGAGCATGTTTGCTGAGTGATTAAATTAATGGGACTATTTAGTCTGAGTAAGTGGCAAAGCCAAACCACTACCTAACGCCTTGATTCTGAAGCAGCGCCTGCTTTCCAGATTAACAAGCATCCACTTGGTGTTGCAACCTGTTTGCTTCTTTAATAACTGATTTCCAAGTAATTCACAGGATATTTCTGAGTAAATTAATCCAGATTCTTCCTTACCTCTCGTGCTCTTACTAACTGTGAAATAAAAGGCACAGACAAGCCCCTTGTAACTTTAAAAAAATATCAGTGAACCACAGATCAACAGTTTGTACACAACCTGCTCATCTGATACAGCTTACTTCGAAATAACCCAGTCTGTCAAATAAGCATTTGGTCCAAGTTCAATGTTTTTTATTATTTCAAACTCAGACAAATATATTTCTGAAGAACACAAACACAATTATTTTCACAAGCATATTAAAAATATCTGCCTTGCATGAAAAGTTATAATACTAAAATTCATGCTATTCAGATCTCAATAGCATATTAGCAAATTAAAGACATGGTCAGCTGTATAAATCACTACACTATAGTGGACAGTAAATAGGATTTCCTCTTTTTAGGGCAAACAACAATCCAGTGGCAGTGAATTCACCACAAAACACAGGTATTGTGAATACAGCTACACCTGGCTTTGAAACACCAAAGCAGCTCATCTTCAGCCTCTCCTGTTGTCATTAAACTTCTCAGCTATTTTCTGCAGCTCCAAATCCATAGCAGCCAGGTTTTCCAGTTCTTTTTCCTGTGAAAACATAAGAGCATTTTACACACCAAATAATGTTGGCAAATGTTTTGTTCCATGAAGATGAGAGACAAAGACCATTTCCTGAAGCAGACACCTCCTGCTACTTACTGGTCCCTGGGCAGATTGCTGGGGTAAGGGAGGCTACAGCAGTGCAGCGCAGCTTGGGAGACATGCATTTCCTGCTTTTAACTGAATTAGGGCTGGGGAAAGTATCAAAGTACTCATTTTGAGAGCCTCCCCTAATTACAGCTTGATGTTTTTAGCTTCAAAGCACCTTTGTCTAGTAGTGACCTCCTGCTATCTCACAGCTGCGCCCCCAGCAGGCGCTGTCACTTCTGCCCAGGTGAAGGTCCCTCAAGAGGGGTTCTGGTTCCCGGCACACAGCAAGCACAGCGTGCACACCAAGAGGAACACCTCCAGACTACCAGATGCTCGGGAACGAAGATTTATGCAGCTAATTCTTGTTCATTATGATGATTTGCTAACACCGTTTAACCTCTGTATAAATTAGTATTAAACCTCCACTGCTCCCAGCCCAGCTCTGTGCAATAGATACAGTGACATACATGAGGAGCATCTAGCTGAAGTGTGTCGACTTATTCTTCCTGGACATCAAAGCGGAACAGGAAGTCCAACACAAAAAGGACTCTCATACATGGTAACTACACGTACAAATCGAGCTTACAAGCGCAAGCTACGTTCTGCTCTGCAATTACAGCCAGAAAGTCAACTGGTAGCCGATTTTCACTCTGTATGTCCAACTTCCTTTCCAGATATACACGTTAAACAACCCGACAGACCAAGTGCTTGCTAATTACCTCTCTGCTCCTGCTGACCAAGCATCTTTGTTTCATTAGCCTGTAAGACCCTAGAGAGAGATAGGGCCCGAAGAGGAAGAAAATCTCCTTTCTCTTCCTGTCTTACAGCAGACAGAAGCTAATGAGGATTGTCTTTATTTTACAACCTGTGCCCTGGGGTGGTTCCACTGAATTCATTCAAAGAAAGCAGAATTTTAAATCACTGAAGATCTGCCTCTCAATGTGACTTAATCTTGTTTGTGTTTTTCCACGCACAGTTTACCAGCTGCCTTGGGAATGGATTTAGAAATGTGCATGTAAAGTCAGCTTCCCCTGGCTTTTCAGAGAAACACTTGTACACATACCTCCTCTTCTGTCAGAGGCCTCTGGCTCAGGCTTCCTCTTCCATTCCTGATTCCATGACGTTTTTTCATGTCTTCTCCAGAACTGTACAACTCTGGGAATTCAGCTGATTTCTTCCTGTAATTCAGAAGCTCTGCGAGTTGATCCATCTTGTTGTATTGCCTTTTCATCTCGTATCTGTTCATTTTGCCAAGATTCCTCTTCTCAGTGCGTCCGTGGTTCAGAGCATTTAGGATTTGCTTTTTCTCCCACCAGCTATAGTCATTATATTCAGGGAAAAGACTCTTCTCATTCAGGGGGGGCTTGCCTTCCTCTTTGCCCTCCAGAAGCTGCTCTCCTGCACTGTCTCTTTTCTCAAAGTGCCGGCTTTTCCACCACAGCAGTGGGTAGAAAGGGCTGTAGGATGCTGTGGTTCTCTTCTCAGTCTCTGCAGGGAGATGGCTTCTGTACTCTTCCCTCTCTGTGTATCTTCCTTCCTCCATATTCTCCTCTTCATTTTCCATCTGATCACTGCTTTGGTGCTTCTTTTCTCCTTCCTCCTCCTCCTCCTCACTGTTGCCAGGGTAGCGCTGCTGCTCCACAACATCCTCAGTGCTGTAGTGTGTTCTGGCCTGCCCTTTGTGCTCTCGAGTGTACGCTTTCTGGGACCCTCCATCTTCATTGTCCCACAAGCGGTATCTCTCTCCAGTATAATGCTGCTTCTCCTTGCTGCCACCGCTGAGATACTTCTCCAGCTCTTCCTCACTTTCATCTCCAAGATAAGACCTTCCTTCAGACTGGTGCCTCCTCACCTCATGTGATCCATCATGGTGTCTCCGCCCTTCCCGCCATTTCTCATTACTTTCTTCACTGTGGTGATGCCTCTTGTTTTCTTCTTCACTGCTCTCTTCACTCTGCTGCCACCTTGTTCTATACTCCTCACCTCCCTGGTCTGCACGTCTCTTCTCCTCCACCTCTTCAGACCCATGCCTCCCATGATAACCACTCTTTTCCTCATGCTGCTGCTCAGACTCTTCATGATGTTTCTGATGGTGGTTCCTTTTGTCCCAGAGATGGGCCTCCTCTGCGTTTGATTCCTCAGCTAGTTCCTCTTTCTCACCACCGTGGCCTCTCTTCTCTTCAGAGGAGTCAGCCATTCTATGCTTCCCATGATAACGCTTGGGTTTGTAGGGTTGCTTTTCCTCCTCTGTTTCTTCACTCTCATCAGATTCGTCATCCTCTTGCTGATGGGAGGAATCATGTTCCTTAGATTCATGGTGGTATTTTTCACGTCTTTCTTCCTCTGCCTCTCCCTCTTCACCTTCATGAATTCTTTTGTAAGGGCTCTGCATTCCCTCCTCCAAATGCCAGTGGCCCATGGGGTGCTGATCATTCCCACCAGGGAACTCCTCTGTGCCCATGCCTCCAGAATCAGACTTCTTGGTGAGAACAGCATGCTCCACCTCTTCATTATGATGCTTGCTCTCTTTGCTTTCTTCTTCACTGTGGTAGCTCTTCTCCTCCCCTCTTCTAATCTCCTGATAGTGTTCCTTTTCTTCTGTATGAAGTCTCTCTTCTTGAATATCTGTGTGGTGTCCATCCTCCTCCTCGCTTTTATCTTCCTTGTGAGCAAGTTTCTCCTCATCACTTCCTTTCATGTACTTTTTAGATTCCTCTTCTGCCTGACTTTGTTCTTTCTCCACACTCCCAGTATGATGTTTTTCAATCTCTGCTGAGTCTTTCAAATGCCTTACTTCAAGTTGCTTGTTTTCACTTCTCTCTCTCTCATTTCTACCACCTAAAATAACAAAAGAGCATAACAAGTAACCTTACTCTCCACTGAAGCATTATTTCAGTTTAAATAGATAACTGGCTTCCCAACATTGCAAGAAGATTTGGATAGAGTTAATTTTTAATTGTTTGTAAGACTAGTCATTTTATAATATTTTGTATATTTGCCTGGAAAAGCATTAACTAATTTTCATATAATTAGGCATTTTTAAAGTTCCACCGAAATTTCCAGAATAATTCTTCCTCTTTGGCTTTTTTCTTTGTTTGTGAACACACTTTCAGTATTGAATTAAATTAACTCTCATTCCCATTAAAAATCAATGGGATCTGGAGTTGTGTTCAGTTCTTCAAATGTCAGGCCTTACGTATTACATATGCTTACTCACAAGAAAGACAACCATTTATTTCAAGCTACTCGAAAACATCTGGGGCTTTTAGCAAATTTTAAAAGGTCTAAATTGATTGGGGAAAAAAAAAAAGAAAGAAATCTGTCACTCTGCAACAGTTATGTTTAATCAAATCATGCTCCTTCCACTCTTTCCAAAATGATAACTGAAAGTCTGACTCTGATCACAATGGTGACAGTATATTTCTATGAAGGTATTTCTGCTTGTGTCTGAGTAACATCAGAAATAGATCACAAATCCTAAGAGTTTTCAGACAACAGCTGTGCAGATTTAGAAATAGCTCATTATTTCTGAAAAGCTTCTCATTATCTGATATTCTTGGAGGAAAGCCGTCTAATGCCAAAAACATGGTCCTCCTCTCTTTCGACTGTTTTTTCTTTTTCCAAAACATGGCAATTATACAGGTTTTTTTCTGAAACTAACAATGTCATAAACAAAGCTTGATGCCTGATGGCATTCAGCATCTCCTATAAATTTGGGGCTGAGATACAAATACATGTATTCCCAAAGCCTAAAACCCACCCTCTTCTGATGACTGTACTAAGGCCATTATTCCCTCTGTAAGCAGGCAGGAGACAGATGGGTTTCATTATTGTTTCTTGCTGGCAGGTAAGTTCAAGAGCCTTTTTGTTGTTCTGTAATCAAATAAACATAACTGGACAAAAAAGAAAGATGTGCATCGTGCTGTTTGGCACAGTGTCAAACTTAACCACACTTCACTCCAGACAGTAATCAAACGTGCAAACAGGCTTACACCTCAACGTCGAGGCAGCTAAGCACCATGCTGTAGGAAGGAGCTCATCTGAAATGAGCACTCAGTCCCACAGGGAGCTTTCAGCACATGTCTCCAGACTTCTGGAATCAGTACCACACACTTAATCATTTCTGGGCTGACCAAAAGACTCCCCTCTCCTGAGCTGGGTGTGGATTCAGTTGCCACCAGGCACAGGAACCTTGTTGATTTATTTGAAGCCAGTTCCTACCCTCTGGGATGCATTTCAGCATATGGTCCAAACCCAGTCACCTTTGTTGACCTCTCAGGCTACCTAAAGAGCTTCTCCAGTTCTCTCAGACTTTCCAGGTGGCGTAAGTAGAACCACCCAAAAATCCCTGACAGTTACCAGGTCAGGCTGTTTGCTCTTTGAGCAAGACAAACTAAACTGAAGCAAACAGGAATAGTGACACTAAAATTTGGAGGCACCAGATTCACACAGGCTGAAGTACCAGTTCACCAGCTTCAACACATGAAAGAGAGTCCATCTACCAAACTCCTTTCACGAGTTCAGGCAACGTTGTACTTACTCTTCTTCAGGATTTCTTTGCATTCAGGATTAATTGGTGGTGCATTTGGCTTAGAGAGAGCATTGGACAGAACTTCCACTATGCACCGTGTCACCTAGAAGAATAGAAGAAAAAATTCTCATAGCAAAAATGGAAATCCTACTTCTGACCCAGGTAGCGAGGAAAGCTAGTTGAGGATTAGAGTTCAGGCTGATATTCATGAGTTTTGAGCAGCTCTACCACAACTTCCAGTGCCTTTGGGCAACAAGTGCTTTGCTCCTCGCTCCCATACCAGTAAGAAGAAGACAGCCATTAGCTCTTTTTATCTCCCCTTTTGTTTGCATAGGTAACAGGCTCCTTTTGTACATTTTTAAATATTAAATACCCTATTCAGTACAAAGGAGAGTCAACAACACGTGGTAACAGCATCCTACAAAAAATAATCAACACAACACACATTCAGATGATGCGGATCATCCTGTAGGATCTGCCCCAATGAGGATGCTGCAAAAATGTTACCAGAACTATGGCTCAGATTGCCAATAAACCAGAAACACCTTTATAGCCTCTAGGAGTGAGATGCTCTACATTTTTTCATGTGCGTGTGCTGTAAGCTCTGCCTCTTTCAGTGCTTAACATTCAACTGGATAGTCTTCTGGAAGCAGAGAAAATTGATTGATGCAGGAAAGTTACACAACTGAGTGCTCAGATCGTCAGGGGTATGAGAGTCTCAGGCTGACAATCTGGGTGGCTGGATGGGAGAAGACAATAAAACATTTATACGGCTGTTTGTCTTTTAACTCTTTTTAGTTATCACTAAATGGTCACACTATCAACCAGTGGAGAGGGTCTGATGTCAGATTACAGGTGCTGACAGCAGCTAATGGCATTTATTTAATCAAACAGGTTAAGAACCTCTTTCCGAAGCAGCAGATGTGAGGACTGCATTAGAAAGTCCATTACGTAGTGTCTAACTGTGGATCTATCTTTCTTCAAATTTGCCATCTCACTTTTTACACTCCAATAACATGTAGTGTCAAATAATATTTCAGATAATTTTCCAGACAGCTGTAAAACGTAGAGTTTCAAAAGTACCACACTGACACAAGAAGCCAGCTTCCATTTTCATCAAATGCAATGAAGTGCACATGGGTATCTTCTGACAGCTAAAGGGACTCTGAGTTCTACATCACCAACAATCTCTTAAGAGTTTACCCTTAGGAAAAAAAAGCAGTACCCTGAGAGTTTAAAGACAAAACATGGAGAGCATGTGACTGATATTTTCTGAAATTTGAACTGACATACAGCAACTCACCATTTCTTCAATATGGTCTTTTTCCACTGGAACTGCACTGGCACCTAGAAGAAAAACAAATTATTACAGACTCATTAATCCTAGCAACAAGCATCACTGACAGGAGTCCTCAGTCAAATTGGTCTGATGAGATGTCTTGAGTTTTGGGTCAGCAGGTCAGTAAACCGGACATTTTGCATTACATCTGTTCTTCTTCAGTATGGAAAAGCAACGTAGACCTTCAACCCAGCATGAGAGAAGCGGTACATTGACCCTTTTAGCACAAAAAGAATATACACCAGAAGACAGAAAGCAACACTCAAATTCTGAGAACAGGGCTTTACTTCAGCTCTTCTCTTCATGCAGACACACGTTTGGCGCTAAAAGAATAGGAAACAAACAAGGCCTGCTGGCACCCCAAAAACTCTTTTGGCTTTTCCAAGAGGCTCTGGGAGCCAGCACCTCCCCAACAGGAGACCATTCTTCAAAGCTTTAAAGCAGCTACTGTCCCGCTCCTACTAGAGAAATCCTGTCTCACTTGGATAGGAGGCGGCTCCTGAAGGGAAGGGCAGAGCCAGACAGGAAAATGTAAACAGACACCCACCCCAAGAAATGAGCAAAAAAAATCAAATTGCAGTTAAAACCACTGCTCCAGAAGGAAGCGGCACAAACCATGTCTCTCTTGTCCTGAGGACACACGGAGTAATTAACGTCTCCTTGCACCAGCTACTAAACCTGGTCTGAGGCACTTGCTTTTGGAAAGAAGCTGTTGCAGATGAAACCTCCACACTGCTTTATTTTGCCATCACTGCTGCAATATGTCTCCAGCTCTTTAATGAGCTTGGCTGCTGTGTGCTATTATCAAACCGTGTCAATTCTCATCCACCTTGAGACTTGCAGAAGTGAAGTTAAGCAAGTCTGCCAGCCACACGTGAGTATGTAGAAGGCAGGCTTATTGTATCACAGCTTCACAGACGTACCGAGTGGTGTATAATCACAGTACACAAATGTACAGCTTGGGGTGCAGTTCTGAAGTTCTTACACAAGTCAGGATAGTCTTAAAAACACCTTTCACACTCTGCAATACAGAGGCGTGGGACAGGGAGAGATCTTCTGTAACAGGTGCACACAAAGCAGATTATGGAGATACAGTGGGTCAGTTCACCTTACAGCATCAGGAAAACTAACGCTGTCCCAAGGAAGTTTCCTGCATGGCATGTAGCCTTGCACTATTAAAAGTGGCAGAACCTTTCTTCTTTTCTGTGACTGCAAAGTAAGCAGACATCCCCTTGAGCCCTGACTGTGTGTAATAACTGAACACAATACAATAACAACTCTTTTGACATTTCTACTGACCTTTATTTTTGCTCCGTCAAACACGTATGTAGGAATGTGCTTCTCCAGCCCCCGTCTCTTCTCTGCACATACAACTGCGATCAGAGAAGGGAACCCACACAAGGACAGCAGAGAAGGGATTCCCCTAAAATAGCATTACATCCTACCCAATCATTTCCCCAGAAAAACAGGTGGTGTGTGGGGGAGATGGTGCTATACAGAGCCAACCCTCTCCCCCATCTTCTGCGTTCAATGCTGACTGAGCCAGGCTTTAGGTTACTTTATTTACTAACCTAGTATGCAAATAATGACCACACTGCACAGTGCTGACGCTGCTGCGGTCTAACCTGCCCGCATCCTCCGTGAGCAGGGAGGAAAAGGATGCACATGCACGTGGGGGTAAGAGACTGGCAGCAAAATCCCTTCGACTGAAAAAAGTGTTATCCACTAAAAGGACATTCTCCCAGTCTCACAGGGGTTGGAGACACCGGTCTTATGGCATAAGCTGTTCACAGTCACCACTTAGATGAGGGGAATGACCTGCTTCATCGCCTCTTCTTTACAAGGCTCCTCTGGTCCTCCAACCCACACAAGGGCAAACATCTGATTTTGTCCTTTTAGTGACAACTGCCACAGCACATCTGTGAGTTAAACCCTGTTCATGTGATAAAGCACAAAACAGACAAACTTCTGAACACCTTTTGCTATCGGAGATGCCAACTTTGGGCTGCATCTCTCAGTGCTGCAGGAATATAAAGTCAGGTTGTGCTGACAGCCTTTGTCCTGTCATTGCAAAGCTCCCATTTCTCCAAGGAGATACACAGATAGATCAAGCGAGTGCCTGGTTAATGATGAAAGCTGACACACACAGACAAAGAGGAAGCATTAGGCTATCATAACAATGTCAGAAAAAGCAAATTATATTGGACATGTCATATTAACCTGACCAGAGGAACAAAATGAGTACCCAATCCATCCCAGAGCCTGAAATAATATGTTGAGGCAGCTGCTCTGACAGAGCTGATAGAGGAAGCCCGTGGGGAGCCAGCATGCCCCACTTCACGCCAGTGCTGGCAGCGCTAGCCCATGCCAGCTGGCAAGAGCTCCCCCGGGGCCACTTGCCAGCTGGAGTTGGCTGGCCAACACCTCTGCCTTCCTCTCCATGTGTACTCAGGAGGGGTGAAGCCATCACTCTAGCACTGCCAACACTGCTGGGCAGCAGGGCACTCACCCACTGGGCTTGCGGGGTCACAGCAGACGGTGCAGCTGCAGGGTTTCACAGCAGAAACAGTCAGAGCACACACACACTGAGATGGAAAGCCTTCCCCTGCCCGTGCAGAAAACTAAACTACAGACTCACAAAGTAAAGGAAAGCCCAGGGTCTGCTTCCCCCTCCTGAACCAAATCTGCCCAGGCTGTTACAATCAGATTATTTGATTTTGCAGAAGTGCAGAGCGCTGATGAAGACCACAAAAAAATTACGAGAAATACGCAACAAATTCATGCAGCTTTTGCTTGCGTCTCCAAGACTGAGACAAATCTTTTGGTAGGTCCCTGATGAAATCGCCACATGGCTTTCCTTCATTAATGCCAATGACTCAGTGCAGTGCCATTGCTCATCAAAACATCAGCAAAAACCTTCCCTAGGAAAGATCACAGAAACTCCAGCATATTGATTTGCAGAAGGAGCACTAGAAAGTTCTTGAAGTTAATGTTTCAGTGATTCCCAGCCCCAAACAAACTCCTTAGTTCATTGATTCTGGCCGACATTTGAAAGAGAGATAGCTAAAAAGGACGTAAGAGGTACTTGACCTGCTTCACAGAATAAACAGGAAAAAATATTTGGTAAGAAAACTCCATGTGGTCTGTGGAATGAGTCTAGTGAGCTCCTCTGGGCTGGGGTCTCTCCCCCCATCTTCCATCCTCCCCTTTAATTACCATAAAGGCAGTTGAAGGTAGTCAACTTCATTGGAGTGTTTCTGTACAGGTCCCAGAAGCGATTCCCTGTGGAGACTTCTAACATACCAGAAGCTGAACTACTCAACCCAGAATGGCATCGATTCTTTCAAGAAATGATGTAGCACGCATAAAAAGCTATAAAGCCTAGGATAAAGTGATTGCTTTTGTGTTTAATCTTCATTTCACAGTTTGGCTTTAATATTTAATGCCACATGCAAAAAAATTACTGTTAGTTAACGCAGCCGACCCGCTACTTTACAACCACCTCCCAGTATTAAGAACTAGCTGTCAAAAATCTAGCAGCACCACCCAAATAAAACTAAACCAGTAAGTCTGGGGGAAGAAACAGTACTGGGGGAGAAAAAGAAACGTGAAGTGCCCGACTGGCCCCCGCGCAGCGTGAGGGAAAGGGCCAGCGGGCGCAGAGGGCTGGGGGCAGCGGGGACACGTCTCCGGGCACCCCGCGGGTCACCCCTGAGCGCCCCGCTGCCCCCCGCCCTGCCGCCCCGGCCTCCCCCTCCCTCTCACCGGGCTGGCCGGCGGGGCGACCCGGGGGGACACTGGGCTGGCCGGGCATTACGTCACGCACCCACCCATGGCGTCACCCCTCCGTCAGCAGGGCGCTCCACCACTTTTCGGAGGCGACCCCCCCCACCGCCCCCACACCCGGTGGGGCCTGTCGCTCGCCTCTGAGGCGAACCCAAGGGCCGCCCCCCCTCAGGGGGCCGCGCCCCAGCCCCGCTCACCTGCCAGGGCGGCGGCCCCCAGGAGGCCGAGCAGCGCCAGCGGCCCCATGCTCCGCTCTGCTCCGCTCCGCTCGGCGCGGCTCCGCGCGGCTCGGCGGCTCGCCGCTATTTAAAGGGGGGAGCGGGGGCGGAGGAGACGGGCGGGGGGCCCCGCCGGGAGCCT